>JACEVL010000019.1:557500-610000 GCA_020284085.1 Aporrectodea caliginosa | reverse complement strand
GAATGTATCTGAGAATTTCTATAGCCCCTTATTAGATTCGAGCATCAAAAGGACGCTTTTCTACTGCCTGACTGATGTTCCAATAGAACGAGAGCGTCATCGGTAAACGAGTCACGCTCGCGTAGCTTGCGACGGTCTACAGCGCAGCCTCGCAGGTAGGGATTGGCCGGTTAATCGTTCGGTAATCGGTTCGGACCGGATTTTGCACTCATCTGTATTAATCGGAATCGGCGATCCCAAGCCTTAAAAACCGATTAACAAAAGAATAATATCTTTGACCAAAAACAATTTCTTCTTTCATTAATACAGAAATAGTAACCTGTTTTGGCGACCTCCTGTGTTAATCTTTAATTAACATTGAAAGTCCGTGTCAATGCTATTTACTAATTAACATTGGATTTTCTTATTCTTTAGTTATTATACAATATACGTTACATTTCCTTGGTTTGGTTTTATGGCTTACCTTTAATTATATATATATATATATATCTGCAAAAGAAATGAATATTGCCGATTAATCGGGTCGGAATCGGCGAGAAAAGCAGGCCATCGGAATCAGAAATCGGCAAAAAGATGCCAATCGGCTCATCCCTACTCGCAAGTTAACATTTTGGAGACTGTACTAAAAGTGAATGGGAAACCAATGCAACTCGTTGTTAAGTGTTAATTGCCACTAATTAATATAATAATGGTCATAGTGAACACGCTAGCGATTGGTTACATCCTTGTAAATCGGAGAGTTGGGTTCGAGCCTCCTCTGAGACAGTTACTATATATAGGGACCTTAGGAAAGTCTTTCACTCACAATTGCTCAGCGCCATCGATTAATGCCTGGTCATTAGATAGTGGCGCTTAAATCGTACATAGCCTACATGCACGATTTAACATCTATAGCTTATAATATTTCAGCGGTTGTCTTCGGCATAAGCTAGACAAATTTGACCAAAATAGTTCCTTGGCCGCGATTAGAGTTTACCCGATATTTTGTTAACGTGTCTTTCAGCTGGTCATCTATTAAAGCCCATGACAGACGAAAATAAGCTTAAAAGGCATTCGCAGCGAAAAAATGAGACCAGGCAAACCTACGACTGGCCAGCCAAGTACCACCGAAAAACAAGTCTTGATCAGGTAGACCCTAAGGTTAATTGACCACATGGGCCTTATTAAACTAACTGGTCACTTAAGCCTAAGTAGTCTGTGGGCGTCTTCTTGGACTGAACAGCCAGCTGTTTGTCCGACGTTATCCGTTTTTATTAGTTGAAGTGCACATTGTTTGCGTCGTTTCTGACTTTTCTCTGATTTATATTCCATTATTGAATCAAAAGCAAATAGATTAATACAGACAGACGCTCTAGAAACAGGATAAATGTGAACTGACTGTAAATGTCGGAGCTGTCGTCTCTCATAATATTGCTGCACTGCAGTATAATAATAGCATATTGATATATAAGCTGTCTGATTATACGATACAGCCATTGGGCGCATGTACTTACGTTAACGACCAGAATAATCGCATAGGAAGGGATACACATTATTATCAACAGCTCTTCAGTACCATTGGCAACTTCTGTATGAAATCAACGGCAAAACACGTTATTATCGCGCATTATTTGAATCCTTATTTGTCGAAACTAACGAGCTTCAAATGTGCAAAGACATGCAAATATAAACTGTGTCGGCAAGAACAAGTTACGTTCAAAGTGAGAGGATTACCGTGCAAATATTATTAGTTGAAACTAACGAACCTAAGATACGCAAAAACATGCAAAGATAGACTGTGTTGGCAACAGCCAGTTAAGTTCCAAGTCAGAGGGTATACCGTACAAATATTATTGTCGAAACTAAGAGCCTCAAATGTCCAAAAACATGCAAATATACACTTCGCCAGAAAGAGCAAGTTAAGTTCCAAGTGAGCGGGTGTAACGTGCAAATATTATCGTCGAAACTAAGAATTTCAAATGTGCAAAGACATGCAAATATACACTTTGCCAGCAAGAGCAAGTTAAGTTCAAAGTGAGAGGGTGCACCGTGGAAATGTAAATTCAGTGTCGCTGTCCGGGTAAAATATTTTTCCAACAGCCCATCAAGCAGACTTGTTCATAAGTCTTCAATCAATCAATTTTCGTTTATTAAAAATAAGCTGACAAGAACGCAACTTATTCAGGATATCGAGCAGGCCATTAGCTTAAATCGGTTGCTATGTAGTGCTAATGAAGATGATTTAAACGCCAGGACAATTAATTAAACAAAGAAAAAGAGCATAAACCGTCACGGTTTTATCTATATCCGTAGACATCCGCATTTAACAACCACTTCGGGTTTTCAAATGTTCTGACTAGCAGTGTTTGACTTCACACGTTCAGATAACTCTATCCTATCAATCTTCTTACATTCGCCTTTGACTGTTCTCATCACCATGTAATCGCTTCCCATGTTGCAAATCATTAAAAGCACGACCTCCGCGAATTCTCACCTGAAAGCAAAACTAACCCAAAAACCCAGCTGTATCGCGATGCAGACTGGAAGCAGACAGGAATAATAAGCTATACATATTCAGTTAATCAGTAGGCCTACTTTATTACGCCCGAAGGCAGAAACAAATCAGACGTCACAACATACATGCACAAATCTGAACAAGCAAAGTCAAACGCACAGACTGCGAAAATGTTCGTAAAGGTCATTTTATGCAACTAAATTTACCGTTCAATATGCCGGAAAGTTCAGAGTCACAAAGAAATTTATGCATTGCTTTTGACTTCGACTTCAGTGAACCATATGACGCATTACCCATTATTTGTGTATCCGCTTGAGCCATGTTCTACGCGTCATTACCACGTACAGTATACAGGCAACTATAGACGCGTTCAGATATTGGCGTTATTTTGGTGAAAGTCTTAAACATGAGGATAGATTGACTCAATGATCCGTGTTATGTTATTAGCGTCGTAATTTTCATCCGGCAGCGATGCATTCGATATCGAGGGAAAAGGAAGTTCATAAATAAACACTGCGTCATTAAGCACGTTTTAAGGCAGCGCTAAAGTTTCCGTTAGATGCAGAGGAACATGAAAGCATATTAGTTTAGTCTACTTGAACATACAGGCAAATGTCAAAAGAACTTCACACGCCGCGACATCGATCCGTTGATAACCGCTGCGTCATTATATCTATATAATTATACATACATATACATGTACATGTATGTATGTATATATGTATATATATATATTTATGTATACTCCTTATTGAATATTAATTAGGTTGACAAACTTAGCTTTATATTGACTCCATGTATATTGCGAAATAAATTCTTCTCCATGTCAGAATTGGACGAAGCACAGCCATTCCAAATGTCATTAATATCTCCAACAGTCTTTCTGTTCTGATGCAGTTCTGTGACTTTATGCCAAAATTTGACCTAGATTAGAAGCCGCCAGAAAGCCAAGGATACTCTATTTTTATTTCATGCATTTGACAGATTGAATAAAGTCGAATCGCTGAAACAGAGACCACTTTAATATACCGGATTTGTTCTATAAGTCTACTTATTCCTATTAACTGACTCTTAAACATGCACGTCTTTCTCATTAAATTATGACAACATCACGATGTTGTGATGTCTTCAGCTAATTTAAACATGGCTCAGAAAAGCAACTTATTTTGGATACCTTAAGCCGCGCACATATAGGCCATACTGGATTGCCGTCATTAACTAAAGTGCACTCTAAACTTCGCTGCCCTAAGTATTAATAAACCCAAATGGCATTCTTAGTACTATTATGTAATGTATGCATTCTGATTTGTCAAGTTAGCCTAAGCAGTGACCTTAATTAGTTAATACAAAACAGGATATTTGTCCTCCAGTATTTGTCATCCAGAGAATTTGTCCTTATATAGCATGTCTATTTCTTTGATGGAAGACGTCTTAACGAGAAGAAGACAGCTGTTGAAGAGAACGAAATTCTAGACGGGTCTCAGGATGTTGTTTTTAAACAGTCGAGACGTAAATGCCGACAGCATCCCTCATCAGTTTATCACCCCTTACCTCATGTACCGTAAGTCGATTAATACAAGTTTTTTTGAACGACATAGCTCCGTTGCATATTGACAGACGCAGAACACAATTCCTCTGACTCGGGAGCGCCTCTGAGTAGAACCCTTGAAGAGGCGCTATATATAAATCTTATGATTGATTGATTGATTGATTGATTGATTGAAGAACAGCTTTGATCCTCCTCTTATGGGGCTCAATCCTGGCGCAGTACAGTACAAATACGATTTGTAAGTAGGAGATCGCTACTTGGAGACCGCTGACTACGTACGTACACAACTTCCTCCAATTCGATTCCTATTGGTGCTCTATTTCTTCCGGTTTAAGCCAAAAGTACAGCAAGGTTATTATATGCGGATGCAGATAATCAAACCACCTAAATGACACATTATGTCATACATTGAAATCTCGGTTGAGGCGATACCGAAGCGCAATCGCCAGCGTCACCGTTAACAAATAGATACACTGCAGGCAGTGGCGTAAATCATGGGGGAGAGAGAGGGGAACTGTCCCCCAAAGTTTTGACTTAAGCCCTTCTGTGCCCACCCTCCCAAAAAAGAATCCGACCCTCGTAGAATCTGTCCCCCCAAAGTTATGTATAGATTTTCGCCTCTGCACACAGGTAGTAGAGTACAACCATGAGAAAAACGTACTTACACAGAGTGCAATATTTAAAAAGATTATGAATATCTTGATTCTCTTGGAATATGTGGCACTCAAATCTAAAAGCGGAGTGCCTTCCGCCGATGTTTGACCAGCACTTGACATTGCCAACTGTCTTTCTCGTATACTGCCGAGGCAAATCCCCTGCCCCACACTGATTTACGGATACGGTTACCGCTGAGGTGATCCACATCGGTCTCATAGGGGGCATTAATACTCGGACTGTGGCTGCTGTGTTTCTCGATTGAACCACAAGTGCCATGTAAATGCGCCAGGCATTCTGCAACGAGAATCGTGAATGCCATACCAAACGAACGCATTATTGCAGTTCCGTCCTTATACCAGGCCAGGCCAGTGTTGTTCAGTTCCGCCAATGACGAAGCGTAACTCTTACTGACACATTCGCTGACGATAGCATTCAGATATTCATTGGAGTTGTCGAAGCATAACGAACGTAGTTCTCCCAAGCGTCATCCGTCAAGACATAGAACAAGAGACTGACGTTCAACGACTGGAGAATCACCAGACGGTGACGGGTAGCGCATTCGAGAAGGTCGACAGATGGAATGTCCAACAGAAGGGTATCCAGACGATTGGTCATAGGACGATCGGTCATACGGACGATTGGTCATAGGGCCTGGCGGTCATAGGTCCTATCGGCGATGGGACTATCGAAGGCTATCGAAGGCTAAAACAGAGAAGTTTTTAAAACATGAAAAACCATCTACTGGATCATTTACTGTGAAATACGTAATACGAACAATACGTAAAAGTCTGGAATTATCCTAATAAGTTTCTTCATTGGCACTGATTGTATTTGTCTAAAAAAGATCAGTGTCCCCAACTGATCCCTTTTATTCTCGAGTAGCATACGGGTCAAACGTTTATTAATTCTACCGAATGTTAAGTTCTTTGAAGTGAGCACTGTTGATGCCTGTAAGTAATTATCCTAATGAATTTCTTGATTGGCACTGATTGTATTTGTCTTAAAACGACGAATGTCCCTAATTACTGCTTATTTTGCGTTCGATGTGTTAAGCTTAAAACTTAGAATGTTCATAACTAACGACTACAACCAAGTATGTCGATTTATCAGCGGCATATGACCAATCGTCCTAGAACCAACAGAAGAGAGTCTAACCCGTTCAGTAGATGAGCGCCATGGATGGCAGCAACTGAAATTACTTGAAATCACGTAATTTGTGATTTGCAATTTGTAATTCAATTAGATTTTCCCATGTCTTTTATAATTTGAAATTATATTTCATGTCCCAAAGTAATTGGCAATTTGTGATTCAATTACATTCTCCGAATAATTTGCCCATCCATGATCAGCGCTACCTGGTCTACGTGATAGGTCATAATGACATTATGACACATTTGTTTCTTCAGAAGCTCTGTTCACGTCTCAGAAACGGGTCCGCAGTGAATGGCTGTTAGGTGTGATCCAGAAATCGGTTTGCGTCGGATTTTGCCCTAGGCCGATTAATCGGAATCGTCGCATCTCAGAACTACGATCTAAAACCAAAAGTAGTAATATCTTTGACCAAAAACAATTTCGTTTTTCATTAATACAGAAATAGTAACCTGTTTTGGCGACGTCCTGTGGTAATCTTTAATCTTTATCATTGAAAGTCCGTGTAAAATAGTGAAATTGTGAGTCGACGCATCAACAAAATGCGATCGCGGAGTAACAAACAGTGACTATAGAACCAAATAAAAATAAATTTAGCCAATCAATCGTTTGTCTCGTGCTAATAAACATTACTTACTTACTTAATTTGGTCATGTGACAGGAGACCTTTAGCATAAAAGAGGAGCCTCAGTTCGTTGCTTATTCTCTGAATGCATTGACTGCGTGCTATGGTCATTAGGATTGACGTAGCTACATGTATATCAAAATCCATCTCAGTCGTTGACATCTCATAAAGCCTGTGCCACATCATAAAAACCATTGCTGCTTCTCGAGTCTGGAATAGCATCGTGGAACTGGACGAATTGAAGCTACAACGCTCTGTTATCTTAATGCGACTAAATGTCAACCCTGTTAACAGGGACGTGACAGGGTGTAATGGCCTTCCTGACTAGCGGTCATACAATAATTATTATCATACAACAATTTACATTTAATTGACATTTATTTTACAACAATTTACATGTACATTTAATTGACGATTTACATTAAGTTAAAATCATTCTATCCTCCTTTTATCATGTAGGACAATTTCCAGTTAACGAACTCTTTAGCCTACTAAGCCTAGGTGCATTGAATGCAGGTAGACGTTACTTGAATTATATGAGTAGGCCTATAACATAATAATTATGACTGCAATAATCCGACATCTGTGTATGATTAGATCGCAGTATAGTATACACGTCTTAGTCTATGCAGGGTTAGTACCTCAAGAGTACGGTGTGTGGGCGTCAAGCTATAATGTAGAAGGGATACGTTTAGGCAAAACGAGTCTTATTTATTGCGGCTTTATACTCGGACAGTCAGAGCTGCATTTTGTGGTAATCGGATAAACGTTTTTGGTTGCGGGTCAGAATGTTCTAAGGAGCCAAATGATGATTTATATAGGAGCCGGATCTGGATCAAAAACCTTTGCACCACAGACTAAATGCCACCTGTACACGGCTGCTGTAAATCGGTAGTTTTCTTATAGGCGTTTATTTTGGTGTGGAATTACTCGTCAAACAACGCCTTTAGCGGCGGTGCATTCTTGCATGCTTGATAGTTCTATCGTGGTCTCAATGTCGTCAACATATTAGGCCTAACACTGTTATAGTAGTAGTTTCAGTTTAAGGACACTGTTTGATGACAAAGATCATTAAGTAAGTTAGTATATATTTTATTGAAAAACCAGCTGCTAACCGCACTTTGGTGCACATAGTGTAGTTCTTCAAATAGATAATCAATTAATTTAAGTATAAAGCATCCGAGTAACAAAGGTTTTACGAGTGTCGCCCTCCTCCCTTTCCCAGGCTTGAGACTGGCACTGCCAAAGTACGAACAGTGGCGGAGTTGCCTAACAGTTGTGAAACAGAATATAAACATGGAGGCTTTGTTATCTGTGAGTGACCTGAAATTGCGCGGACAAAGTAGGCCTATACTAAATTCCTATCAAGAGAAAGGGGTGGAGAGACAGATAGACAGACAGAAAGATAGACACGCAGACAGACCGACACCGACACAGACAGAAAGAGAGAGAAACAAACAGAGAGACAGATACAGAGACAGAGACAGAGACAGAGAAAGGAGAAAGGAGGAAGGGAAGATGGTAGGGAAGAAGATAGGAAGGGATTGATTACCACCGCTTTGTGGAACAAACTTACACCCTTGTTTGTAGCGATTTCATGCCCTTCAAAGAGCTTGGTTGTTTGCGAAAGATATTTAAGTCGAAATTAACCAGAATAATAATTGCTCTCATCCTGGTTTCTCTATGCAATCCCAGTGTATCCCACTGCGGTTCTTATCGAAACCACCTTTGTTCTATATGAACGATTTTAGTTCAGGTGATTTTTTTTCCACATCCGAAACAGTTTCTTCGATTCTTATCAATCCCTATTGGACTCTGCCTAGCTCCGATCTTTATAGGACGAGGGCTATAATATACCTGTTCTCTTCTGAGAGGAAATATGACAGCAGAGTGATATATTAATGACAACCTCTTCTGAGGTCGAGACTAGCAACCACGTAGGATAAGTCCTTAGAGCGAAGGATAAGCATAATGTTTACAGCGCTATACAGAGCGTCATAAGCATGCGTCAATGGTTTGAACGTATCGCTAATCTTCTGTCCTTAACCGTAACATTTATGGAATTCGTTTAACGATTTTGCACAATCTCTGATGTCACTGCATCAGATTCGAACTAAAAACTCGTCTTCTCCAATTTGCTTATCCGTGTAAACCGAATCTTCTTTTGCCCAAACTCTCGCAACTCAACTGAACCATTCTACGGAACTATAATGAGAATGTAATGCGGCTGCTCTTTGCCTCCGTTCCGCAAGCGCTTGAAGTCCATTCTTTTCGATCGCGGCTTCATTGCATTAGGTCGTAAGCGCCTCTTGAAGTGGCGCCATATAAATTGCAATTACAAATTATAAATTACAATTTCAGTATCAATCGACCATCTATTGATTCCTCGTGTACTAGATCATATCAATACAAATGCTGTATGCCTCAAAGCCCTCCAATGACCGACAGCTCATTTGGCCAACCTCGTCAGAAATATGACTTGCAATTACAACGGTTATAAATGTCTTATAATAACAAAATTATAATTAAAAGATTATGACTAGAGCCGGCAATAGGCATGTTTCAAGTGTTCAACCGAGTTCAAGGGCTAGACATTAACAAATGGCGGCCGCAGCCCACCATGGTCCATAACCCACTGACTAACGGTGTCCATTTAGCCCCCATCCACCAGTAAGTGGAAATAAATTCTCAGAGAATAACTAAGTTATCCTGTTGTTCAATGTTCACTGGACTCGAAATCATATTTGTTTACTTACTTGCACTTGGTCAATTTACATGAGTGACATAACCTTAATAGGGAAGAGGTAGGAGACAAGGAGAAGGCAGGAAAGGACGGGAGCCCCCGCATGTTGGCGGAATAGGGTCACGGAAAGGCTAACACTGGTCCTGATTATATAGGCTAAGGTTTGAAAAGGTGAATTTACCATATTTTAGTGTTGCGTGCGATCTGTTCATGGCGACAGAGAGAAAGACAGACAGACAGCGACAGAAAGAGATCCAAAGACAGACAGAGAGACATACAGAGACAGACAGAGATAGAGACAGAGGCAGATACTCTGAGTCTGTCAGAAACAGACACTGACAGAGTGAGGAAAGATGGAGTGAACGGAATTGTCGTGAGTAATGAGATCATTTGGAGTACCATGTGTTACCGCGAATGGCATGAACTGGGTGTGAAATCTCCATTTCACAAGAAATGAGATCGTTGAAACCTGTGAAAAGGGACATATTCTTTCTTTTGGTTACAGGAAGTAGTAGACCTATAAATATGTCGCTAGTTGAAGCAAGGTTATCTTTAACTTTTGACAAGGAACAACCAAGGCGTTGTTACGTAATCTGTATTGTCATCTAGATTGCGTGACTACAGCTACATGTATGTTCTCGAATTGATTACATCGTGCAGCCTACTCGGACAGCCCCTGTTATAGGGTGATCGGTCATATTTTTCACTCCTGGATTCAACAGAGATTAAGTGCGTCTCCACGGCAGAACTTCATAATAAATCATGTTGTTCTAGCAACACTTTTTATCCCTTTGTTACTCGTTATTCACGTGCACATCAACTATTGATTAGTGAGACTCATATGCTATGTTACAGTATGCCTCACAGCCTTCACAGGGATTGTTGTAGGCTTTGACTGCGTGCCAAAAGTGCTGAATGCGACACGGCGGTCTATTGGTAACACGTTTAGCCATGAATCATGCGGCTGTGGGCTCGACTCCGTGCAACGACCCTGGGTAAGTTGTTTGTGCATACGTGCTTCCGTCACCAAGCAGTATCATTTGGTACTATTTTAAGCTGGGAGCTGGGAGGTAAACGGCACGTTCTGCGATGCGCTGATCCCTTTTTAAGACCTATGGACCAGTGCATCAAAAGCTGAGCGAAGGAAATGAGGAACTTCTCGAACGTTCCACGTTGGATATCGGAGCCTTCATTTACTAAGAGTGTTAAGCTGGGCTTTTTGTGTCCATTACTTTGTAGCAAAATTGGTTCGTTGCGATTGACCTTTCAATCTGAAACAAGCAGTTAAAAGGAGACAGAGATATTAGGAGATTTTCTATCGCATTTTATTCATTCAAAGTGTGAATGCTATTTTAAATATGACCACATACAGTACCTACCCATATTATTTGACTCAAACTCAAATTTCGACATTTCAACACGTTTTTTGTCAAAAAATGTATAACACACAATGTAAACTATATGTTTTCTGTTTTACACTGCATGCTTATTTATGCACAGAGTTTGTGATGTCACTTAGTACTTGGTGCTGGCTCCTTTCGACTTCACCTACCGAAAAAATTAAAAATAAGTTAAAAAATCAGAAAATTTAGCTTTGAGTCTAATAATATGGGTAGGTACTGTACATGTAAAATACTGAGATACATGTAGCTTCTGTTTAACCAGGTAACCACGAATACTCTAACCAGCTTAGTATACAATGTTTGTCAGTTCCTGTTGATCCGGGTCTTCTGCGGGGGAGCTGCTGCCGTCCAGAGGCATCAATTTGGTGCATAAAGTGGCGTATCATTTGCTTCTCCCTTCTCCTTCAGGATGATAAATGTTTGACTAATAGTATGAAAAGCCATTAGAGGATGTCAGACTCATACTAAAGTAATTGACATTGCTTATTAATGGTATGGAAAAAGTGCGGTTATGAAAATGATTGACGGTATGGGTAGGCCCACTTCAGTCTAAAACGGGGACATACATGTAGGTATCGCTCGTAGCCCCTTCCAGAAAATTATGCATATGCGGCTGTTTTAGCGAAACAGTCTGTTCAAACCAATTCCATTATACTGCATTATGGCCAAGGCAAAGTAATAATTAGCCTATATCTATTAACAATATGATATATCTGTACCCATCTACCTTGGCATATTGCTATAGTTATATCATTATTAGACTTTCATTGGATGGAACTTCCTAGAAGAACGATTCAATCATTGTTAAATTAAGTTGGCTACACGGGTATGTAAATATTTTTCGAAAATTTCCAGATAAAACTGTTTTAATCGTGACTTTAACATAAGCTAAATTAGAGATGGACATGAAACAGTCCATGAAAAAATGTCACATAGTGCGTCATTTATAAAAAAATCCATGCCAAACGGCGATCAACTGGTAATCCATGCTTCAGTAAGTCATTGGCTTGCGTGCCTTGACGACATATATTGAGGCCGAAAGGGCGCGTCTATCCCTCTCTTTCTCTGTATATATATATCTCTCTCTGGGGCTTTATCTTTATTTCTGTTTCTGTTCTGTCTTTCTGTTTCTCTGTATCTCTGGATCTGTCTCTGTCTGTCTCTGTCTCAGTCTCTGTTTCTGCCTCTGTCTGTCTGTATGTCTGTATGTCTGTATGTCTGTCTGTCTGTCTGTCTGTCTCTCTCTCTCTCTCTCTCTGTCTCTCTCTCTCTCTCTGTCTCCCTCTCTGATATTTGTCTATACAACCTCATATACCCGACGCAGTCATACGCAGTCGACACATGTGGAAAACAATTGATATTACCGGTTGGCTGCTTTTAACTGAAACTATGACTCTTTGGCAGTATACATATACAGTCTGCGCAGCATGACGGCAGCTGTTTCCGATGGAAGCTTATATGCATTGCGTGTATCTAATGCATTAGGTCTATAAGCTTTATCATGCAAAGTGTAACTGAATGTGTTGTCGAGTTTGTGTATTGGTTTGATGGGCGCCATAATAGAATATTTAATTGCAGGCATGGCAGGTCTTTTATCTTGAACAGTGCGCAAATTGCGGAAATTCTGTAACTGTCCACACGTAGGCATTATGTATACATGCATACATTATTTTAATTGTAGAATTTTATTACAGTATCATCTAGTTCAGGATTGTTCTCAAAGTTGGATTAGAAATTAATGTTGGATTAGAATGTCCTAAATGTTTGCAAGGTATAACAATATGAACAGCAGAACTGCCTACAGAATGTTTGTTCCTTACGCGTGGGAAGATTAAGCTCTAGGCGGCCGGTTAGGGCTATGTTACATGTACAGTTTGCTTGACTCTTGCCCAGAAAGTCCAACGTTTGCACCTGGAGTGCTTATACAACGCCTTTTGGGAACTTCACAAGAACGCTAAATGGCTATCTAATGAATCTGAATAAGATGACTTGAAAATGCTTTCTGAACTATACGTGTGAAGAAATATTACTATTTTAATGCAAGACTGTTCTAGAAGGATGGTCAAATACACGAGAAAGCGCTTATGATGACATCGTCGTAAGGGAGCGCAGAACCATTAAGTGTTCACAGGCCCATAAACATCCACGGCTGAAGACAATAAAGCAGAGCTCTCTGATGTATTCTAAAGCCGAATCGACCATCGAAGCTCTTCCCATTAGATAGATCTTGAACTTAATCCTGCCCTCTACCGGAAGCCAGTGCAGCGACATTGAGATGTAGTTCGGCAATTTATCGACGATTCCGACAGCAACTGTCAGTTAAGCACGGACTGAAGCTGTAGCCTACCTCCTGCTATATACGTCCACACATAAAATGTGTGTGGAGTTATAAAAGCTTGTTGAAACTATGCATGACCTGCATCGACGGTCAGTAATTTGTCAGAAAGGGTTATTGCAGTTAAAAATCAGTACTTTATTACGCCCGAAGGCAGAAACAAAACATACATGCACAAATCTGAACAAACATAAACTCAAACGCACAGACTGCGAAAATGTTCGTAAAGATCATTTATGCAACTAAAGTTACCGTTCAAGATGCCGACGAGTTCAGAGTCACAAAGAAAGTGCTCAACAACGTAACACCAGAAAATATCCTGGAGAAAATTAGATGTCGAATGAACTAGTCGCCTATAGAACATCATGCGACGTTTCTTAATAATGTGATGTAAGTCTAGTCTACCAAGGCCACAAATGAAGCCTTTAACAGATTCCCATTTATTAAAACCAAATAACTTTCTATAAACAGAGTTCCAACATGCATTCAGTTCATCTTCCTGTCTCACTGTGTATTTAACTACGGCTGAGGCGTAAGTTAATATAGGCAAGCAGTAGCTTTCTTGTAAAGATAGATGAACCAACTCATTAAGATCTTTGGCACGTGCATAGATACAATTACAGGCAGAGAAAAAAGATCGTCTCACCGATTCCGTGTTAAAATTAAGCGATTTACCATGATTAATCATCACACCCAAGTATTTTATTGATTGCACCCAAGGAATCGATACGTCTCCCAGAGTCATGGGAGTAATTGCAAGTTTAGCAGATTTACCTACAGCAATGCAATGAGACTTGGAAGGATTGAACTGTAGAGACAAATCATTAGTAATAGACATACATAGGTCAAGCATATTTTGTAGCCCATTAACAGATGGGCATATTAACAACATGTCGTCCGCATATAGCAGACAACCAATAAATAACGAGTTGATGTGACATCCTATATCAAGTTGGCGCAGTCGCACAACAAACAAATTAATGAATATGTTAAACAGGGAGGGCGATAAAACGCTCCCTTGTCTCACACCAGAAGTCACCGAGAAGCAGTATGAAAAGCAACTGCCCCAGCGCACCTTAACAAATAATTTACTATACCAATTTTCTAAGAGAGATACTATGGGGGATGGTATACCCGCTTGTAACAAAGAGTCGAACAGTTTGTTATGTACAACACTGTCAAAAGCTTTTTTAATGTCCAAAGAGGCCATAAATATAGAACTACCATT
The DNA here is from genome assembly GCA_020284085.1 of Aporrectodea caliginosa. Taxonomy (NCBI): domain Eukaryota; kingdom Metazoa; phylum Annelida; class Clitellata; order Crassiclitellata; family Lumbricidae; genus Aporrectodea; species Aporrectodea caliginosa. The sequence goes on along the minus strand of JACEVL010000019.1, from coordinate 595,817 downwards.
ATTGGTAAAATGGTCGACGGTTGTCCTTAAAGCAAATATAGCTTCAGTACAACCCATCCCGCGTTTAAAGCCAAACTGCAATTCGTCAGTACTGAGAAATTCATCACAAATTAAAAGAAGGAAATTTTCAAACACTTTAGAAATAACGGGAATAAGGGTGATGGCACGGTAATTGTCTACATCGTTTAAATTTCGAGATTTATCCTTAACTAAGGGAACAATAATGCCGTGACCAAACGCGGACGGCACATACCGATGAATAACAAACAGTTTAAACAGCTGTACAAGTGCAGTTGTCAAACAAGGATGAGCATATAACAAATGTTCGGCACACAACTCATCTGGGCCACAGGCTTTGCCTAAGGACAATTTTAAGATTGAGGCCTGTACGTTTTCAACAGTCACCTGTTGACAAATGTCATTCACCGATAAATTATTCACCTTCTTAATCCGTCGAGGTAACTTTAAAACGGGACGGGACTTCTGAACATCTGGACAGCTACTAGTGCTATGGAAGTGATCCGCGAATTTATCAGCAATTTCCACATCACTCACACACCCACTGAAGCAAATGTCCTTTGATAGATTACGCCGAAATTTAGAATTCCATGACTTCCAAAATTGTGACGGACATTTGTTTAAAAAATGCTCATACAATTCATCATTATGACGACCTTCAAATTCAATATACGAATCCCTAATTGCTAATTTATATTTCAATTTAGTTGAACATTTAATGCGATGCAACTCGCCGTTCAGTGGCCGACCAGCTGATGTCCACATGTCATACCAAAAAATAGAGTTATCCTTAAGACGATCAAGTTCATCATTCCAATATGGCTTCAAAGAGCGCGACGGAAGTCTAACAACTGATTTAAGGGACGCATTATACAGTGACATGACCAACAAAGAATAAATGCTTTCAATATCTTGCAAATGATGCGTATTTGAACAGTTTTCGCCACAAGCCTCTGGATTTAAATCAGATACAACCGATAAATGAATTCTACTAGCTTCATAATACTCCGGTAAGTAGGTCTTATCCCATCGCCACGAAAATCGTTGAGGAGAGCGTCTTCTTCTTGGCTTCCGCTGATGTGTGGACGGCAGGTGATTAGAGAAATCAAATAGGGCCATGACAGGCCTGTGATCACTTAGGTTTGCCCCGGAGTCAATAATATCGATTTTGATCATGTAAGGCCGAATGGAATTGGAAATAAAGTAATGATCAATAAAAGAAGTTGCTTTAAGACTATCATTAACATAAGTAACTGCGTAAGGGTCATGACAGAAATCATAAAAATGGCGACACAAGGATACATCTCATCGTAATATGAATCCACTTGCAACACAACTTCAACATCAGTTATTTCAATGCTGATGTGGCCAATGAACAGTTTACCAACATAAAAATACGACAAGGCACGATTGGACAAAAACTGGTCATAACTTAAATTAGCAATATTATAAATTATCAGATAGACCTATTAGGCGTGATTTTTGTACATGGTCTGAGAAATTAATTATCAAATTTATTTAGATATATAGAAATAGTTTAAATGCATGCATTATTTAATTTGTGCACGAAAATTTTATTTTTTAATTGCGTAACTGCATGAATTCATGCATTGGCTCGAACATAATTACTGGAAGTTTTAATTCATAGGTTTGGAACTGAAGATACTATATTGGCCTATATTGTCTAAATTCAGGGTAATCAGTTTGGAATGAGGCAACACGGACAACTCTTTCGTCAGATTTTGACACGTTGGCGGTGCTAATGTTGCTAATGTTGCATCAGTATTTTAATAAATTACATCAGAAAGTCAAATGGAATCATACCACGAGCAAAAACTGTCGCGTAACATGTCACGCATTAGGCTTCGTCAAGTCGTTAAATTTGTCAGCAGTTTCATTAGATAGCCTACACCACTGTATATAGATCATATGTCTATATGGTGTTGCTAATGGACTTTTATTATTACCGTTTCTATAGCTTTTAGTGTCTTGAATAAATCATTATATGCGAGAAACTCAACGCGCATTATCCAATTTCCTCTTATGACAACAGGATATTATTCTTCAATTATGTCTGCATGTGAGACTTTTAGCTCCTTTTATTTGACGCCGACTGAAAAGTATGTATATAAAATACATATTTAATATATGTAATATATATATATATATATATATATATATCATAGGCGAAGCTACACTGAGGCACGAGGAGGCAGTTGCCTCCTCTTTCTTTTTTATATACTGGAACTTCGATTGACTAATGACCGCAGTGACCTGGATTTTGTCAATGATCTGTGAAGTTGACTACTGTTGAATTTAAGTCTCGCTACGTGCCTGATATGTATGTGCATATATTATGTATATATATAATCTAACTGATAGATTGGCAGCTAAGCAAAAACTGAGCCTTTTCACTTTGGCTGTATGCGTAGGCCTACGGCTCCATATGTGAAGCGAACAGAAAACGAAATAGACTGTAAGTTGTGGGTGGTCTCTGTAATGTTTGACAGATTAAACTTACGGTGCCCCATGCACTGCACTGGTTCAGATTTTCTGCCATTTATTTTTTGATCTTGCCCGTTGGTCTAACCAAATAAAATAAATAAAATTTCAGTGCATACAGTGTATACATGGTTGCAAGTACGTGTTCTGTAGCCTATAATATGACCAGTGTGTATGGAATGATATAGGTCTCTAGTGGTATTGAGATTTTAAACAGGCTATATAGATACATAGTTGCAAGATGCTCAGTATTATGTACAGCGCATTTCCTGTGTATATACAGTTTGTATACAATAATAGACTAAGCGCATAAATGAAGATCGTAAACAAGATATAGGTAGACCGTATTATATATATATATTATATAACTTTGTATGTATGTACATATGCATGTATGTATGTATACGAGAATACACAGAACTTGCACTGTACATCTTGCAACCACGCATGTGCGCATGCATTACACATGGTTGCATGTAACAATAGTAACACACATTCGTGTTCATTATTAATTCAAACTGACACCCAATACCACTTGTTCCATCTGAAAATTTCCTTGTAAGTTGTAAAAATGTGTTTGAAGCATCAGAATAACTTTACGTCATATTCGCAAACATTTTGCTTCTGATTCATAATGTGCTATCATATCGACTGAATTATCTCTGAGATTTTGAAAAAATGAAAATAAAGATGATAGCAGAAGATAACCTTCAATACATCAAACCCACGAGTTTGGAGCCTTTCTCGCTTGTCTTGTTCAAACGCTCCAGCACTTCTTCCCAAACGACTGTTAAAATAGCATTTTCCACCTGTGCAGACTTGTTGTTTAAATTCTTTGCATCTTGTTTACATTCAGGCTTCTCTTCCGAGTCTTCAAAAATTGGTTTAAGAGTTTTTAGATTACCCGTATATATATTTTAATTGCATGGACTGCTTCATTGTGTGCCGACCATCTAGTTACACTTAAGCTCTTTAGAGAAAATGTAGATGTGTGTTTAAAATCCCCTATCTTCGTGGGGATCTAGAGAGAGAAATACATACAGTTCCTGCAAATGCCAAATAGTCAAGAACTTCTGGTACAATAGACACTGCCTTTTCTCCAACACGGTTAAGTGAATGGATTGCACATGGTACAAAGTCTGCCTAGTCTCTACCTGTTACTGTTTTTAAAGAGTGCTTGCAGCCCTTTCTCCGAGCCCTTCATGTTAGATGCATTATCGAGGCATCGACCGTGACATACACGGTAGACCCAAACTTTTTAAGCTATGTGCATTGTGCAATACAGTCTACAGTCTGAGTTGCTTCTGGTGGATAAGGTTCTGAAGCTTCATTAGTTTCATATTAGATCCTCCTCTGTATGTGTGTCATATGCAAAGCTACATTTTTTCTTTTATTTCTTCTAGAGTATGTGGCTCGTGCCAAGCCAGTTGCAAGCGTTATCATCAGCGAGATGAAGTCAGTCAGAATAATGAAGCAAGCAACAGCAAGCAAAAGCATAGCAAGCAAAAGCATAGCAAGCAAAAGCATAGCAAGCAACAGCATATAGGAAGCACAGCAAGCAATTAGCCCAGTTTATACACCGTTGAACTAGAGGTTTAGATCTGCTTAATGACGAAAAATCTGAGCTTTGCGACGTTGTTTTGACTCGGAACCATCCAGCAATGGCGAACTTCACGCACATAAACTGTAAGGGAATATGTTTGTGCAACGCGGATCTGTTTGTGCAAAGCGCTGTCAGCGAAACTTATGACCTTTGAAGATAATGTAAACTAAGCGCTGCCAGCGATTTATATCAAGCGAACTGCGATTAAAAAAGCATAAACTGGAATCAGAGCGCAGCCAGCAGACAGCAACTAACATATTATGTCTAGTCAGAATACTTTTATCGAACTTACTTCCGTTACAATGTACATCGGCACACATGCATACCTACATACGCACCTAATTTCCTACCTTTCGCTCTGCCTATCTATAATACATAATATTATCTACATGTATACGCACTGTACGTAGCCTACATGTATAATTATATAGAAAGATACATACAAGCATATATACCTACAAAGATACATGCATACATTCATGCCTGCCTGTATATATATATACATCCACATTCCACACGTATGCATAGTTACGTACCTTAAAAATGAACAGGTGAGATGCAAAATTGAAAAGATTTTTACGTGCAGAATCGACTGTAGCTAGTCATGCAAGGAATTCGCCAAAAGGGTATTGAAGCACGAATCGCCTTCCTCTGGATAAGAATCGGATCGCATGATCACCCTAGGCATTTTTAGATGCACGAATGCTTCAAAGAAAACTGAAGTGGAATAGTTCTTCAATCAGATTCCTTATGATTGTTGATCTATAGAAATGTCTTGTGTCATAATGAAACTGGCTGAAGAACGAAATCAATCCACTTTATTCTGTTTATTTTGCAATTTGTCTCCTAGTAACTTAACTGTTTCATTACAACCACATAAATTAATTTAAAGTGTTTCGTTTCAGAATATAATGACATCCATCATAAGACGCATTTCTTGTTCTCCTAAGTAGGCCTAGCCCTAAAGCAATTCTGTTCGCTATTATAGCTATTATAATAGGTCAGTTTAGTTGAATTGTCTCAAAGTCTGTTGAGATTATGAGACTCTGCAGAGCCGCATTAAGGCTAGCGCGGGCCCGGGTCTGTGAAAATTTGATGACCTTCCAAATTAGACCCCCTCTGACAACCACCGGTCCACCACGCACATATTTGCAACATGCTTACTCGTGAGTAGGCTATTAACAGATTGCCTAAAGAAACAATACACAATAACGTTACATTACTATCTAAACACGCAATGATTAGTGTCAGATAAATAACTATAAGTAATTAAATTAATTGTGACTATGTATTTATTTATGTCAAATGACTATAAGTTAGTAAATTAATTATTACTTGCTAGTTATTATTTTGTGTTGCAGCATTTTCGCTAGATTTAACAGTAAGCTCTAAGCACATAAAAAATTGTCTTCACTTCCGAAAATGCAGGCCCTCAAAACTGCGGGCCCGTGTGCTGCAGCACCCTCTGCACCCCTTTAATGCGACCCTGCGAGACTGTCACAGAAAGCGTTCTTTAAGCCTTTCTATGTTACATCCATTTCCTTCGCCTAAATGCCTATAATGCAATCCAGATCCTTTGCGTCGTTGTGAGCTCCCAGCGTATGATTGATAGCTGCATCCGGTGGGTGCCTGAAAATCAATTATATTTTGCATAATTGGCCATAAATTGGAAGCATGTTTTCGGTACTCGTCTGTTTGTCATTTATACGTCCATGCTCAAAGTCTACTAGACAAGCAATGGACGCGAATCCACAAACTGAAAAAGACTGAAGGGCTGTTACTAGAACCAGTCGCTTGAGTCGCTTGGCTCAATAGATCTCTTACCAATTGTTGGTTGTCCAGCAGTCTATTCCCTGCCCTTAGACCGACGAATATTGCCCAACGTTGCTAACCTAATGAGAAAGATTTATTGGTTTGGATGTTGTATCTGTATTAACTGTTATCTTATATGTATGTGCACCAAAGTGCGTATGTGTGGCCTGGTTAAATAAAGAATATACTTACTTACTTACTTATTCGCATCCACTGCCCATATAATTAGACCAGCTACCCAGAATATTATATCGCAAAAGTTACTTACAGTCATTTCGAACTTCCGTGTCACGAGTGTCATTAGTTCGTTGTTGCTGTTATAATGTTGTTGCTGTTGTTATTAAATCCATTAGAGAAGAACGATCACTATTATTATTGTTATTATTATGCCCCCTGTTATTATTGTTATTATTCTAATTATTATTATCATTATTATAAGATTTTTGCAGCGCAAGCTGATACAACTGCATACACAGCTCATGAGCTATTGTTATTTCATGTTGGTTGCATTTCTCTGAGTCGCTCATCACATAGGCCTATACGTATGCACTATTCCAGACAACTGATTTTATCAATTGCAGGTGATTGAATTCCGTTGTCTCATGAAAATTGACTGCACCACGGTTTCTACGGAAACTGTTTCATCCGCGTAACCTGTTTCCGTGAGCAACAGAATCAGCCACAGTATGGACGAGAGTGACATTTCCCGATGTTCCCCAGAACCATCATCTCCCTCTCCTCCTCTGTCGAAGTCCCGGTCGCAGTCGCCCAGTCCTCGGCTGCTGATGGGGCGCAGCTGGCAGGCGGGATCGACGGGCCGACTCTGCCGTTCCAACCCAATGCTTCGCCAGTCGCTGTCGCCGTCCGAGTCGGGCACCACTGGACCGTGTCTGCGCCTGACGAAGGACCCCGTTCAACCGGCCACGGGCAGTCTGTCCGACATCCGCCGCAGCCAGAGTCACCAGGCGACGGACGAGGAGGACGAGACCTTCGACGACTTCCCGGACACAGCGAGACCTCGGGCCTTCACGTGTCCATCCACGAGGGCTTTCAACCGGAAGCTGAGGTCGAAGATCCTGAATCGACCTCCGACGCCGACCTACAAGGACGCCACGACCTCACAAGGATCGATCTTCGAATTCCAGTTCCTGGATCTTAACGAGAAGACGACGACAACGACGATGACCAACAGCGGAAGCGAGAGACGGATGTCCAACGGTCCCATGGAACTAGAAGCCATCATGGAAACACTCTGATGACCACGATCTTACTCTGCCCTCACCAGACTATCTGTCTCTGTCTGTCTCTGTCTCTGTCTGTCTCTTTCTGTCTCTGTCTGTCTCTTTCTATCTATATCTGTCTGTCTGTCTCTGTCTGTCTCTGTCTTTCTCCCTCTGTTGCATTGCAAGTAACGTCTGGTAGCAGCACATGCTAATGTTACCAGGAAGGTTATCTGACGATACATTATGAAAAGTGTGTCCATCCGCAATCAATATTTGTCTGGATACCACGGTGATCTATTGACTTGCACACGTCGTCTGTAAGACTGAGATCAGTTCGGATTGAGTTGTTCATAGACACTTGCAGAGTTGTTGCCTCTCTGTTCAAACGCAGTTTTTGCCTCTCTCATAAAACATTGATAACTGGTACCTGTTTCCGCTACGATGTAGACTCCATGTCCAGTGATAAACTGCACGGCTCCGTGTTCCGGAACATAGGTCTCTTCATCTGTTCGTGTTATTTGACAGTGATTTCACTGGTTTGAGACGTGAGCGCCACCGATGAGTCCTTTTCTCGATTCGGCACTTTATAGATGTCATATTAGAATTACAATTACAATTACAGTTCCTGGATCGAGTGCAACAGGAAGGAAACAGCGCCTCCCATACGTACTACTGTGGGAGACTTAACGATGAAATGCAGCATCAATTTTCTGACGACAGGTCACGTATTTCGAGGGGTTTAAGCCAGAAGGTCGTATCTACGATTTTTTGTCAAATGGACATTTTCACAGAAATTGAATCAACTGACTACAAAGCAGGTACTGCCAGAAGGCCGTAGCTATAAGGCTTCATTTAAGAGAGTTGGTTTGAAGATACAACCCAAATTATGGGTCACATTTATGCCATAAGGATGTAAAAATAGCAGTTTTCATGCCAGAAGGGTTGCATCTTGAAGAAGATACATCCATCTGGCAGTACGTGAAACCCATGCATTGCTTAGATACGTCTCTATGGCACAAATGAATTATTTTTAGGCAATTAAAATTAGCGTGAAAAAATGCTTATTTTACTTACTTTACTCTTCAAACAACTTAAACCACTTACTTACTTGCGTAGAAATTGGAGAGCGTAATATCATCTATGTTATTCTAAAGTTATTAGTTGTTTATACCATTTTGTAAGGGTGCGTTTTATGATTTTACACCAGAATATTGTATCTTCAGAAAAAAAATTATTATCTTGGCCCATAATTATTAATAATTTGTGCTAGATTGTGCAGTATGACTCAGTGTTTCTTCAGATAGTTTTTGTTGGTGGTTATCTTGCAAATTACACAGAATTTATGATGGTTTCATCATAAAAAGTTTTCTCTTGCCAGAAGGTTGCATCTTGTCAAACTTTGACAAAATTCACCAAATTGTCACGTTATGTGTAAACAATACAATGCATACTTTAATGCATTTTGAAAAGGAGTCTTATTGCTCAGCATTTAGCTAGAAATAATTTTCATTGTTTAAATAAAAAATGCTGAAAAAATTGTTTACAAAAAAATACTGTAACAAAATTTCCGTTTTCTTCGTTTATCTCGAAATGTCAAAAAACCTTGTTACTCCCGTCTGGCTTAAACCCCTCGATTTATACGAGCATCTTGGAAACATTAGTGTATTTGAGACATTAATTCTAAGAGAATATTGTTATTTTAACAACTGACCATATTGTTGTTGCTGTTGTTAATTTTATTAATATAATAATAATAATAATAATTATTATTATTATTACTATTATTATTATTATTATTATTATTATTATTATTATTATTATTATTATTATTATTATTATTATTATTATTATTATTATTATTATTATTATTATTACTACTACTATTATTATTATTATTATTATTATTATTATTATTATTATTATTATTATTATTATTATTATTATTATTATTATTATTATTATTATTATTATTATTATTATTATTATTATTATTATTATTATTATTATTATTATTATTATTATTATTATTATTATTATTATTATTATTATTATTATTATTATTATTATTATTATTATTATTATTATTATTATTATTATTATTATTATTATTATTATTATTATTATTATTATTATTATTATTATTATTATTATTATTATTATTATTATTATTATAGCTGTTATTGAGCATTTATTAAGTGCCACTAAGTATCTAATGATCAAACACCAATCGATGGCGTTGAAAAATGTGGGTGAAGAACTTGCTGAAGGTCATTTCACCGTAACCGTCTCAGAGGAGAGGTCTCGAACCCGTACTCTCCGAGTTATAAGGCGAACGCTCTATCCCATCGATACCGTGTTCCACATAGCAAAAGCATTAAAGTACAAGCACTGTCGTTTACATTTGCAGTAGACAGTGGCTGCATGGAAGCAGGGCTTAGTATAGTATTCTATTGTATTTAAACATTTATAAAGCGCCTCTCACAGTGCACACTGATCCTGAGTGGCCGAGTGGGTTGGTAGTCGGGAGCGCCTCTGAATGGGAAATCTGGTGGGGGCGCTATAACAAGTGTTCAAATACAATACAATACAATACAATACAATACAATACAATACACCAATCAGAGGCGCTAGTGAATGAGTTCGGCTAATAGACAAACTATGTGTTAGAGAGTTTGGGTAAACTATAACTTAGGGTAAAACTGAGGCTTAACGAACAGAGCCGCTGCTCATCCTGTCCGGGCTTAACAGTCTTCATTACTGTTGTAAATGGACTCCAAAGTGATTAGCTATACGACTAATTGGGAAGTAAAGACTGTAAATGATAAAGGGCCGAGGACAGATCCCTGTGGCACTCTGAAAATAAATCTTTGATGACAGCAATGTTACGACTGAAAAGAATAGTTGCAGTTTGAAAATGTTCGATATTGACGGCAAGTTTCATACTTTCCGGCGTGTCTAAGATATTTTCTCTCCTTGGCTGATGAATCTAGACTAATGGAGGGAAATGTCAATCAACAGATGAGTTTTCCACCAAGAACTCACAGGAGTTGAACGAACCCAATGACCCAGCTTCAACAGGGATGGGGACAGCTGCCGTCTGTCCTCTTCGAAACCCCGCGGCGACGCTAATGGCTTAAATTGACGATCATGAAGCCTTATAGAGCCGTGATAAAGAAATGCTTCCTTTGCGGATATCTTGTAGAGAAATGTGTCATAAACACTTTAGCGTCTTTCATTATCTCGTAACATCCTGCCTCACCAAACAGCCAACAACATAATCTATCCATCCACCCATCCATCTATTCATCCATTCAAACCCAGTACCCACCCACCAACCCACCCACCCATCCACACATCCATCCATCCATCCACCCATCCATCCATCCATCCATCCATCCATCCATCCATCCATCCATCCATCCATCCATCCATCCATCCATCCATCCATCCATCCATCCATCCATCCATCCATCCATCCATCCATCCATCCATCCATCCATCCATCCATCCATCCATCCATCCATCCATCCATCCATCCATCCATCCATCCATCCATCCATCCATCCATCCATCCATCCATCCATCCATCCATCCATCCATCCATCCATCCATCCATCCATCCATCCATCCATCCATCCATCCATCCATCCATCCATCCATCCATCCATCCATCCATCCATCCATCCATCCATCATTTACCTCCCATTACTGAGTATACTTTCCAACGAATGCTTATTTCCTCTGTGATTTTCGTCATAATAATTATCAAGTCATATTTATCTGTCCGTAACACGCCAAGAGACGAACTGTTTACCCTTGGCTATATGCGAAAGCAGGTTGACCCCCGCAGCGTGAAAAACCGTTTCTGTCCACTTCGATCGTTTCTGCCGTCTATTAGACACTCACAACACGCAATTATATCGAAATATAAGTCGCGGACGTCTCACCACGTGCGAGTAAAATCTGATATCGAGTGCGCCCTTTGCCCCGTTTTCTGATTTATCGGATCAGCAGCGGAAATGGCTACCGGGACTCAAGGCCAAAATGGAAGATGGTCCGAAGTCACGTGGAATAAATTGCATGTCGCCAAAAATAACCTGAAACAGCGCAGACACACATGAGCAGGAATATAGCAAACGTCGCTCGTTTCAGTTACAATTCAAGCGAACATTTTTCGCCTCTGGAAATCGTTCGAGGTTGAATGACTATTCCAGGAAAGCGAATCTAAATCTTGTTCCGAATTTAATAATTTTCGACAAAAATTTTCCTTATCAGGTGGTCGATTTCTCTTTGCCCGATAGCGCATTGGATAACATCTGGCACAGAGAGCGAGAGGTACCGGAGTCCGAGCCCCCGTTGGGCGGATATGCTTTGTAGGCTGCTATTAGCGCCGTTGTATTGCAAGCTGTCTGTTCTGTTAGTAGTTAAGATTTAAATTGCATAACATGTAAATGTACAGCGCAGTGCGTTTGTCAGGCGCTTATTAAAGAAAAGATATTATTATTCTCAGCAGCCTATGTGGGTTTGGTACACAAAGGAAAACACAACCATCAACAGCGGTAATGTCCCAACAATAATCAATCAATTCGGTTTTTCCATCCGCCAAGCTGACATAGACTCAACTTGTTACAAAAAGTACGCTATGTACACTTAAGAAACTAACATTAATAGTTACCGAGTATTCAGATTGCGGAGAGAACTAGATTCATAGCGTTTATTCAATATAAGTTTAATATAATAGGACTCTGAGGGAAAATTTCGATCATCTTCTGCTGGGAGAGAGAATTTATGGGGTCGAGGACGGAGCCCATGACCATTAGGTCGGCGGGGTTCAGGGAACATCCCGCGAAGTACATGGCTTTCATTAAGACGAATGGCTCTAAAGAAGCGTTCGTCCGCTTCAAGTGCCATGGTTGCCGGACTCAGTACAGATGGGTAGAGAAGACCACTGCGCTTCATCCTCCCCAGCATCCACCCCATGGTGGCTATCTTGATGGTACCACGCCCCGTAAACGACGATGCGAGTACACCGAGCTTACTCGTGTACTTAACCATCATTCCAGAACAGTTTCTCATTAAAAATGTATTCATTAATTCATTCATTACGAAGATTTATATAGCACCCCTTCAAGGTTACTACTCAGGAGCGCTCCCGACCCAACCCCGACTGAAAAGGACGGTTTTAAGGCTGCAGTAAAACGAGTAAACCCTAAGCATAAGGTGTATTGCTGATGGGAATCCATTCCAAACCATGGGGCTAACAACAGAGAAGGCACGATGCTGTCTATAAAAGCAGTTCGCGCACGGGGAACGATAAGTTCACCGTGTGTGGAGGAGCTGAGAGCGCAGCGTTCATGCAGACCGAGAGTAGAGCGACAGAGATCTTGTAAATATGCAGAAGTTGAGAAGCGGCACATAAGAGACACCGCCACACCAAAACAGAAACTCGGTACACATAATTATACTATTCTTTCACAAACATCCAAGGATACAAGTCATATTGACGCTGTCGTCCTAAGTCGCTCCTATCTAGATCTGCTAAAAGCCATGTTTGATGCTCTTGTGAGTTTCTCAAAAGGTTCTATATAAACTATAAAGTTATAAACAGCCAGATATATAATACATATACATAATATGCACACGTAACCTATTCGTCTGATGTGCATGTGATGCGGTTGCTGAAGATGGTGGTATAGATTAAGAATCAGGCGGCGTTTCATCCATCTAACTGCCTCGTTCCCAGGTGGCTTAGCCGGATCAGGAATAACACCTGCAACCGATGGATACACATTAACCACACACTGTCCGAAGACCATGACAGCCGAATACAAATGCATTCAACAATGTACATATTGAAATATAAGACCTACACATGTGCACATATACACTATACATGTACGCAGATTCTATATGGGTAAGTCGGCATACATTCAAGCATTCATACATTCATACATTATATACATGCATACATAGGTACATAATTGTAATTGTAATCGAACATTTATATAGCGCTCTCGACCTCCTTCAGTGCCTGCGTCAGGGTACAGGAAAGTCTTAAGGCGTCTAGCCATCTCACCGTCCCGTTCCGTATAATACATATGATATATGCAGTTATATTCTTATAAAATTGTATATACTGACATACGTGAGTGCATGCACACATGCATACATACATACATACATACATACATACATACATACATACATACATACATACATACATACATACATACATACATACATATATACATACATACATACATACATACATACATACATACATACATACATACATACATACATACATACATACATACATACATACATACCCTGAAACAGTTCTTGCCAAAATTGTGCAGTTTCTGCTGTTAGCAGACATTTCGGCAGAGTGGGCTTGTTTGACATCTATTAATGAAAACATAAGATGTATTGATGGATGGAATTGTGTTTCTTGACATGTTCATTCTATGTAGGTCATTGTATAAACTGTAGATAGACTTATATAGCCAAAGACTGGAGGATGGTTTAGATGTCAATATTTGTTGCAATGTAAGCCTGAAGACTTAGCAATTTCTCGTCTGACGTTTGATGAGTCTAATTAAACGTCGTTCTTCGTTTTGCTGGAGGTGAGACCAAAGAAGCCAAGCAAAGGGATGCAGCGGAAGACAACGCCGTTGTCTGTGGAGATGCTGATGATCACCTGTGCAGGAACACTAGATGCTGAGTCAGAAGTGCTTCATCAAGTGTAGAGCATCATCATCATCATCATCATCATCATCATCATCATCATCATCATCATCATCATCATCATCATCATCATCATCATCATCATCATCATCACCACCACCACCACCACCATCATCATCATCATCATCATCATCATTATCATAATCGTCATCATCATAATCATCATCATCATCATCACCACCGCCACCATTCTCATCATTATCATCAACAATAGCATCGGTTACCATTACATTGGTAACTAACAACAGTGATAATTTATGCAGGTCAATAATATATAGATTCGTGAGATAACTCGGAGTTGACGAAGCTGGTAGTAGCAACTACGAGTGACCAGATTAATAAATATATTTATATATCCATCTGTACATGCATGAATGAACATAGGTAAATAAATATCGACGTGCTTGTGATTTATCCTGCCACCTTCCGCCTTCCATCTCTTCGTATCTTTTTCTTGCGGATGAGGCAGTCTGATACTCTTCATCTCAGGGCCAAATGTTTTCTCGAAACAACCCTCAGACTGGATGGGACCTTATGTCACGCTCTCTCCTGAAGGATTAAGGACCGCTGAGAGATTGTCGACGTTGAGTTGCTACTCCTGAAGGGTCCAAGGGACATGAATGATTTCGACTGTCAACTGAGTATAGGAATCTGTAGGCAGTGGCGTAACGAAGGGTTTCTGCGCCCGGGGGCAAAGGTGGCCGACTGCGCCCCTTTAGGTTTTCTTGTTGACTTTTATCGTACTTGTCGTTGTACTGTGTACCACTGAAAGCTAATTTTTCGCCCCTCTGGTGCTGCGCCCGGGGGCGGCTGACCCCCTCTGCCCCCCAGGCCCTTCGTTACGCCACTGTCCGTAGGTTGGGCTTTGCGTATGTGTGCAGCAGGAATCTGAATGTTCTGAATCTTTTAGTTTTCTGAACACTGCATTCTCACTAACCTTTGTTCTAAATCACCTTGCATGTAAACAGAAAATAGGTTAGTTTTAGGGAACTTTTGTACGTAAGTAAAAAGGAACTTCAAGTGTCTAGATAATTCATAATAACATTGAGTATCTCCATAATTAATAAATTAATAAATTAATTAGAATGGCAAGGATTTCCCCGAGTAGATTGTGTAGATGTGTAGATTGATGTCTATATAGTCTATAGTATATTAATTAATTAAGTAATTAATTAATTGACTAAGGAAAAGAATTACCTTCTGAATTTAACGATTGAGTTGACGTACCGGTACGGAGGAAGATTCATTGCTTTTTAAGCAGATCGATCAAGCGATGTGTTTTGATTTTCCAAGCGAGACACATCGTCGCCTAGTCTGTTCAACAAGCCATTGACTTATAGCGTGCATCTCATCACACGAGACAGCTTGCGGTCATTGTTTGCATCATGCCGTTGGTCTAATGGCTAAATCAATAGCGGAAGCGTAATGGCTGTTCTATTGGGAAACAGGTCCCATGACAGATGTGTCTCCAATGCTGATCCTCCGGGTAACGTAGCATAGTTTGGGAGGCTTAGCGCCAAATGTCGATGAGATAAGAGTTAGATGACTGTGCGGATTTTTTTTACCGATTTGTCTAAATTTGCGATAGCAGAGGCGCAGTAATGCTTTACGGTGTTGTTCGTCAACAATTGTTTGAAGATTCTTTAGCCTAGTTTATGCTTAAAAATTGCATTCTTTTAGATGATTTGTGTGTTAATCGATGTCCTCGTTAAACACCATTGAATCAAGACTATAATAATAGACTTCTCTTAAGGACTGATCCTCTGATGTTGACCTGCTTACGGCTTGGTTTTGGTTTTCCATCGGTTGACGCTTTGTACATTAGGCACCGGCGCAATAGAAGTTACTAATTGCAATTTACAATTACAATTACAATTACTTCAACTGTAGACTTTTGACCTAGCCATGTCATAATCTTCCTAAGCGCTGAATCATCCTCTGATTCTGAGTAAAGAATAAACACTGCACCAACTAGATACCAAAATCTTGCAGTAGACCTAAATATCAAGAGGTTCATGGACCTATTACACCAGAAGCACTGACAAACTTAATAATTGCTTTGGCACAGTTGCTTTTTTAGAATTCATGAGACAATTCGGCTGCAAATGATTCCACTCCAATTGTCTTTCCACGTTGCTCATCACTCTTTTGTAACACCCGAGAAACTTTCTAAAGCGAGCATCTTAAATGGGAACAGACGTGTACTTTGCGTGTCTGACCACCGTTCAATCTGCGTCTGCCACTGCACTGTCTGTACAACATTTATCACGCTGAAAATTATCTGCTTAAAGATGCATCGAATTGACACCTGCAGGAAAATACACCCACGCGGCCTCACGCACCCTCACCGACCCAACCCACACACCCACACTTATACACACAATCCCACGCGCACATATATCACACACGCATACACACACATATGTATAATTTTTATTTTATATATACACTAGGCCTATATATACCACTACTAATGCACAAGACAGTGTTCCCTTATTCTGATTACCAATAACCTCCGTCATCTTTTAATTTTTCTGCAGTGCTATTTAGGCTCCCTCTTAGCGGGACTTGTCCCTTTGTGGTGCCTGTTGCTCCCACATCATCTTACTCACGTTAGTTTTTGTAATTTATGTATACCTACTGACTAATTGGTTATATTCTATTCTGATCATTTATCTCCTTCACTACTTAAATATGATGTACCTTTTAGTCATGGTAGAGTTGTGATCAATCGCTATGTTTGTTATGTTGTTTTATGTTGGGAAAAATAAAATTGAATTGAATTGAATATAATACCAAAATATTATGTTCTTATAAACAAAGTGCTCACTGGCAACAATCTGATCATCATGTGTGAATAAGCTTATGATTTGACAAGCTCGACTGCAAGCATGTGTATGAGCTTCTGTGTATCTGTGTGGACATGATTGTACTCACACGCACACACACACGCGCACACGCAATGTGCTCGTACAAATTTAATACAGGATATAATATATATATTTATGCATATAAATATATGCGCATAGCGTTTGAAAGCTATCTAAAATGCTAACGGAGTGCTTTTGAAGAATTGAGTATAGAACTCCCACAAGTCACTGTAACCGATGCGCATTTAAATGCATGCGTTGTTTATGGTATGCTTCCAAGACTACCGAAGCCAAAGGAACCTAGTTTGTATGCAGTTGGTTGTTAGACTGTGCTGGGTGGATGAATAGGGTGAACGGACGGGAGGTTGTCTGCTCCGTGGACACTGGACGGGGTTGACCAAAGTCGCAGCAGAGTTCGAGAATCATCTGGTATTATTAGGACTAGGACGCGACCATAGAACGAGTATACGCATATTACGAATATTAAGATTTGCAGAAACTGACGAATATTTACGAATATTAAAACTGGTCAGCGAATATTAAATTTTTTATTTCTTTTCATTCGTAATTCTTTAAAATCCCGGATTAATTGTAAAAACTTCAGTGACATTTTCACGCACAAAGTACCTCAAAGTTTAAGCTTTAAAGGTAACTGCGAAGACTGAGTTCCTGCCTGAGCTGCCAGTAAGTAAGTAATGGGTAGGCCTATAACGCCGCAAAACCACTGCACATTTTCTCAAATACGTAGTCTTAAATTAGTTCGTAAGCAAAACGGAAACAGTGAAGTCATCAACGAATATTTACGAATATTAAAATTGCCCTAATATTTACGAATATTTACGAATATTAAAGCCTCAAGTCACGAATTCTCGTTCTATGGACGCGACATTTCTAAGGGGAATGAGATATCAGACCTTTGTCTACGGAACATATGATCCATGGGTCGAGGCTCGGCGACGGAAGGAAGGAAGAGGAGAAGCGGTAAAAATTGATGACCTGGAAAGAGGATGAGAGGAAAAAGACAGTCAAGAATGACTTATTTGACTGGCTGCCGAGGAAGTGAGCCAGATGGCTTCCTGGTGGCTAATGATACAGATGGCGATGATAAATGTTTTTCTATAGCGATCGTATATGGCCTCGACTGCGCTCATTGTTAGATGAATATTAATGATAGGGTGAGATCCTTCACCACCGATGCCCGGTTGAATGGATGCCAATCCGTTTAAGATTATGACTACAACTGTACAACGATGGCTACGATCCAGGTATACTCAGGGGAAGGACTATAATACTTCTTGAGACCTTCTTGAGATATGATACATATATATATTTATGCATGTTATATGCATAAATATATATCACATAATTATAGGCCTACACATCGTGTCGTATCTATAGATTTAAACAGCGCCTCTCGCAGAATAACTATTCAGAGGCGCTCTCAGCACAGAAGCCCATGGGGAAAGAAACGCTTTTAAAGAAGGAGAAACCAATGATGAAAAACGAGTTATTAGTTTAGCCACTAGTGAGCGAGGAAGGTCATTCCAAATGGAGAGACTCACAACAGCAAAAGGAGGGATCACCACAGCATACACCCGATAAATGCCTGCATACATACACACAAGATTGCCTATGCTATGTTGGTTCTCTGAGATATTTGGCAGAGCTGTACTGCAACCCAGCGTCGCATCCACAGATGGCGAATAGTCGAACGGCCTCACGTAACGAAGTTAACTGCGCAATAAGCTGGATTTCCTCTGCGAGAAAGGAGTTGTGGACAAACATCGGCGTTCTGAACAGGGAGCGCGGGTTATAAGAGGCATCATCATCTACCCTGTCAAATTGCGCAGATATGCAACGTGATATGGCGAGTTCAAGCCGTCATTTAATAAAACTCGTCCCCACTGTTGAGTGGGTAATTCCAGGAGGACATTGTATGAGAGATAACCAAGGTATTGAATCGAGGAAGACGACAGCCGGTAATGGCGTACTAGAGGCATGCATTGAACTGCCGTCTATATCCACGCCTGCATGGAAAGTGGCAAGTGTTTTTGGGGAATATCTTTCCCACATTATATGGCAACGACGTCGACGATTTTCATTAGAGATAACACTTATCTCTAATAAAAGTCGTCGCCGCCATTACCATATAAGCAACGGTCTGCTCGCCGGGCGGGGCTGCCTCGCGCCCGGCCAAAGGGATGGCAGTGCATCTAGGTCACTATCCAGCGATGTACACCTCGGAGTGAGTGCGAGAAAGGGGTCAAGTGGCTTGACTGCAAAGGGAGGCTGAGCGTTGGAACACTGAACGACAGCACTCTTCTGGAACCTGGTAAGGCTAGACTATTAAGGTTAGACCAACGAGCTGGAGGGTCTTGGTTATCGAAGCCAGCCAAGCAGTGGATCAACAACAGAATACGAAATTTGTACCGAAGGAAAGAAAGGCAAGGCTGGCTGGAAGCCATGCAGACTCGATTTTCCTCAAGAAATAGTGCAAGAAGTCATGGTAGGGCAGACAAGCAACAGTGGATCGACAAGAAATTAAGGCTGGTCGAGGTAAGTTTGGTTCAAGAATGCTAAGAGAATGTTTTGACAACCTCAGACCACTCTGAGACCACTCTGAGGCGCTTATAAGAGGATCACTAGCTCGGCCTGAACTATGGATGGACCTGCATTGCCTTTCGTAGGCTGAACTAACAAGATGGCGTGATTATTACGTGTTATTGGTCAACAGCTCAATTGATAGACTCCAACATCAATCCCAGGCTGACTTTCAGAATGACTTCTCAGGCCGACTTCTCAGACTTACTTCTCAGACTGAATTCTCAGGATCAAGAGGTTAGTCTAGAGAATCCTCGGAAACGGATTTGGCGCAAGTGGTCCGACCAGTGAAGAATGGAAAGGATTTTCCAGCGTCTTTAGATTCAGATTAAGTCGTGGAGAAGGATCTAATAACCCTGAAATTCGACCTTCATGCAGCATGAAGGAAGGCTAAGGACAGAACAGTATGGAGTCGCATCGTTACCACTTTTAGACTCAAGCGAGTCGCCATCAATAGAAAAATAATTATTTATCCCCAAATCCTCATGCACATTATTGCTCGCAGTGAAGTTGCAACTCAAACTAAAATGCACGGTATCCCGTCAAAATAGCCCGGTTAAAATAGCCCCGTTAATATAGCCAACGACCAAAATAGCATCAAACGGTTCAAATGTTTAATGTTATCATCGTTGTAATGCGCCCATTACAACGAAACGTTGCTACTATTATGTAATGTGAAAATGTTTTCAACAAAGTTCAAATGAATGTTATTGTCGGCATCTTTCACAGTTACCTAAATACTAAAATTTTGAGCTATTGCGGGAAGGTATTGAAGAATTGCAGTTTCGCCGTAAGTTGGAGTGACAGTTTGCAGTCGGTGGTTTAGCTGCAGCCTGCGCATACTTTGCCTTCGAAGCTTCGGCATATCTGATTCCTGCATTATAACGTTCGATGACGATCTCGACACTATCCTGTTCCTTTAGACGAGTTTGTAGATTGACCCATTCTCATCTTAAACTCGGATTTCAGTCCTTTTGCTTTAAGTAAGTAAGTAAGTAAATATATTCTTTATTGAGAAGGACTAGCAATCGTACAGCACTGTAGCCTACATGGCAAGATTAATACATTAAAAAACAAAAAATTATATATATACAACTGAAGAATTGAATGAGAGATGTTATTGTATATCAGAGGAACACAGATGAGGAAGAGTTAGAGCTAGTCACAGAGGGAAAATGAAGAGCTTAAGTAGCCAGCTCTATCGGGAAAACATTGTCTATTTGTATAACATCCGGGCAAGGAAGCATTTAGTCATTATTTGCAGAGCTCTCTGTAAAGCATTTAGAGAATCGTTAGATCTTTTGAAATCGGTGGTTCCATTACGACCTGTGAGGCGGTTTCAATACCTTTGAAGTCGGTTCGCCAGTTGTTATCTTATTCTACACCGGGTCATCTTTAAAGCTTTGTTAGATGTTAGAATCTTCGATGTTCAGTGGTCGAGGTCTATTTTGGTCTTTGGCGATTGTTTCGGGGCTATTTTGATGGGGCCATTTTGTCTGGACTATTTTGACGGGGGTCACCAAGATGCACAATTGCCTCTTAGCAACTTTAGGCCTACTTGTGAAATTCTTTTAAGGTTACAGTCTCCGAGACATGTGAGCACCAAGAGCCGCTATTCAAAAGACATCGAATGTTAAAACGTTAGTATTTCATATATAAACCCAGCGATGCTGAATTGCTGTCATTGTAACGCGGCGTTTACAAGGTCCAGCTTCGCTTAAGGCAATAACAGACAGCATTGACAACACGACGTCAAGCGCCGGTGAATCTGTTATTTGACACCGGGTGCGATGCATAGGAGGCACGAGCAAATCAGCGAGACCGGATTGCTATAGGAGATGGACATTGATACTCTGTCTGACAGAACGGATCCAAACCGGTAAACATAAGGTCGACACATACACACTGAATCGCAGACTGGAAGGATCTACAGCGCCGCCAAATAAATAAATAAAGGCCAAAAAGGTAGATGGATGTATCGTCTAGTTGCTAGGCCTACCCAGTTATTGTTTGCAGATGCATTAGAAACTCATACACCGTAGACAGTACGTGAGCTTAGCACACAGTGGGCCGAGTGTAGTTGTCAATATGACTTTCTTTTATGATTGGATCTTCTTGACAAACTGCTTCCATAGCAGATTAGTCAACATTGAATTTCGATGATTGGAGTCGAGTTGATGCAACATGCATCTTGCCCAGAATATGACAAACTAGGTGTAACAATTGCACGTATTTAAAGTCTAGTAAATCAGATAAAACAACAAACCTCTATTTTCATCTGCCCTTTCAGCATTTTGCACCCCACCCAGTAACATCCTTTAGGCTCTAGCATATACAGCAATGCATCGATCACTAATATTACGGCAAGCAAATAGATAGGCTACGACACACCCATCTAGTGTCACTGAAACGCTAGAGTTGCCTCATCGGTTCCCAGAATATCATTAACCGTACTTTAGTTCATCGTGTTCTATGAAGTAACCGGTGCCCGTGAAATTTGTGCAGACAGCTTATTTCCTACAATTTTTATAGACCTATAGACCGTTTTAAGGATTATTATTAACTGTGCTTTAGTTCATCGTGTTCCGTGAAGTAACAGATGCCCGTGAAATTTGTACAGAAAGCTTATTTCCGAAGATGGACTTAGGTACCGATTCATCTGTAGGCCTACCATTTTTATAGACCTATAGACCGTTTTGTCGTTCATCTTGCAGCCAATAATAGACTAACGTGCGAGAGACTTCGACGACCACGAGCAGAAATTCGACCGCATGCAGCCAAAATAATCTCATAACAGAAAGGATAAGCGGAAGTAGTTACTATGTCAAAAAATTATGAAGAGTTTAAGTAGATGTAATTAAATAAGTCGTGCCTCAGAAATTACCTTGATTAAAATAATACCGGATAGGGGCCTACGATTCTGTACAAATTTGACGGTATCGATTATTTCACAGAACGCGATGAAGTACGGCGCAGCGAATTATATTCTGAAACCGGTCTGGCACGGTGGCCGACTAGTGAGAGCGGTTGACATGTAACGCGGAGAGTACGAGTTCGATCCTCGTCTGCGACGGTTACTGCGTTGGGACCGTGAAAAAGTCCTTCGCGCACAATAATGCTTTTGCAGTACAATCGCAATCCAGCAGCAGAAGAACTTTGTCCAATGAAATTCAGTGAATATCAATTCTACGTACTGGTTACTGGCTGACTACGAAATGTCAAGCCATGCAGAGCTGGATTCTTTCGGCGGTTGGGCAAAAGCCTCCCTCAGGATCTGTATGTCAATCAAGCAATCCATCATAATTTACATAGCGCTCTTTCAAGATTCCTACTCTGAGGCGCTCGATTCCTACTCGATCTCTTCTGGCAAAGAATACCACGTCTACCTTTCACCTACATTTGGAATCTATTCTCTTTCACCGGGGTTGGGCTGGGAACGTCTGCGAGCTGAGATCGTCAAAGGGACCATGAAATTGCTCAGAATAAATGGATGGATGGAAGTATGTATGAATGAATGAATGAGATGGAGAGAAAGAAGAATGATTGAATTAGAGAAAAAAGGCATACAGAAATTAAAAAATAAAGGTACGTTGACAGAAATGAATAAATAAATGAAGAAAGCACAGAAAGACCGAATGAAAGAAAGAAAGAAAGAATGAATTAGTGAATGACAACTCAATCAGGGCATTTGCCACTTGAAAAAGAAAGCCTCCACCTAGCGAGTAGAAAACACAATTACACAAACCGTGCGCAAGATTAACACTCGTCAATCTGAGAAATTAGAAGGTAGCGGTGCTAGAGCATAGAGCTTTCAAAGATAATACAGCTTGTTGTTATGGATACATCCGTGAAAGCACAGTAGAGTTTTAGGTAACGCCGAATATACTTGTATTGTTGCTGAATAGCAATTACATTTTACAACAGTTCCTCCATAAGCTGCTTTCGTATCTTCTCGCATTTCCCTCTCGACTTTCGACCTGACTCACTGTGAAATGTGGCATGCACACTGACTTTCCTCAGAATCAATTCACGACTTCAACGTTAGTGGCGCTAGAAGGTTGGCCATTGAGCTCTTAACTTCATCCTGCTTGAAAACACTGCATACGCAGTTCCACACCAACATGAATTTTTAAGGGCGCTATTAAAAACCTTCAAAGGTGTTGAAACGAAATTAAACCTAAATCTTATCTAGAGACTTACTTTTATTTTTTCTTTCCTTTTGATTTCTTTACATTACATTGTGCTGCGCCAATTAAATCAGCTCTTATAAATAGGTTCACAAATATCAATATCTGGGAATACTATAGGCCTACAGTACTGCAGACTGCAGATTGTTCAAGCAGACGCGGAATTTCTTTCAGAAATTGCAGTATCTCTGACACTGCCTTTGCAAGAGAGGACAATATTTGTGTTACCTATTTTTAATATAGACTATTTAATAGCTTTGTGAATCGATATTTCTTTATCATATTTGTTTGTGCATATCTGCGAGTCATAATAAATTGTAAATATGTATGAAATCGTTCGATATATTGCATTCCACGTGCGCTTGTCATGATCAAATAAAAGCTACTTAGGCCTACTTACTTACTTTACTTAATTGCTTTACTTCTGCGTCGGAAAGACCAGATCAAATCCGGTCGGGTCAGTAAAGCCAGAAATCAGGCTATAGGGTGGGTTAGCACGTTCAAACAAGTAAGTCTTAAGTTTAGATCTGAAAGACATTAGTCATGACTTGACATTTGTGCCGCACGCACATCAATGCTATCAAGTCGCTTGTAATTGTAATTAGCAACTTCTATTGCGCCGGTGTCTAATGCACAAGGCATCAACCAATGGCGCACCAAAACCAAGCCGTAATCAGGTCAATATCCAGAAGATCAGTCAGTAAGAGACAGACCATGTTTTCCGTGAGCCGTAATCGTGACCCGAAATTTGTATAGTATACCCGCAGTATGCCATGCCGCAGCACAAAATGTGTCAATTAACGAACAGTGAAATTTAATTAATATACTAATCAGAGGATTTCTAATTTTCTATGCTTGACTAAACGATGGCCAGTGGCCGACTGGTTGGAGTGGTTGGCCTGTAACGCGGAGATTACGGGTTCGATCCTCGTCTGGGGCCGATGCTGTGTAGGGACCGTCAGCAATTCCTTCGCGCACAATTACTGTGCAATATAATTGCATCAGCGCCATCGAGGCGTGTGTACTTCTGAGCTTTGGTCCACCTTTGGAAGAAGGGCGATATCAAATGCAGTAGTATTGTGTATTATATAATACGTTATTAAGAACAGAAGGTGCATCACTTGGCAAAACAATTCTCATGTAACTAGAGGAGTCACCAGTGGCAGGCTTCCACACATCCGCAGAGCCAAATCGATTCAAATACGTTCACAGATGACAGGAAGTTCAGAGATTCTAAAGCACGTAGCATCGAGAATGAGTTTACGAGTAAAAGCGATTAGTCTCCGGAGTCAGTCGCTAAGGAATGACCAACTGACTTCATGGACGTATTTAGGGGGAGTTTTTATATGCTTTTGCATGCAAAATACAAAAACTTAACTTTTGCGACCAATTCCAATGGAATCTCCCCAATCTTAAAACCACTCCGACATTTGTTTCTGGCTACTCCTATGACTGAGTTAATGGGAAATAGTCAGGTAGTAAGCCTGAACGAGTCAATTTTCTGGTTATCGACTGACTCAACTACTTAGTCGACTGAGCCTAGACGTTAAAACCAACGTATTTCAACGTTATGTTTGCCTGTACGAACAGACGTCATTTCCATTGAAACGATTGCGTGACGTCATGCAACGTAACAGGCACCGCTCAGGCAGGTAGTAAGTAAGGATTTGCCACTGTAGGGGAACGTAAACGCCTTAACGGTATTCTGAGAAAATTGACTCGTTCAGGCTTACTACCTGACTATTTCCTAGTTTTGACAAACGCGTACTGTTCTAGAGCTGATTCTACTCTTTTCCGTTCTAATCTCTCAAACTCTTGTCATATACTTCACGACCTCCTCCCTCCCCGCAAGGTCATTCCATACAATAGCGACCCAGACCACAAGATCTCACCCTACCTAGAGTTGATGCCCTTGCAAAAAGAAGTTTTATTTTGAGAATGTTTCTATTATTTATTCTTCTGTAAGCTACTGTGCGTTTGCTGGCAGTCAACTGAAGAATGTTCTTCCTTACTTACCCACTTGCTTCAGTACCGAACTGTGATCTGACGTAGACTGGTTGTTAGACAGTTGCCCTGTGATTCATACCTTAATAGGGAAGTGTTGCTCTTGTCCTGCTGCTGGTGTCTTCGTCAAATTAAAACTCGGAAAACGCGATTAAAACAATAATTAAAGTATTAAATGAACGAAGTAACTAGGGACCATCCATTTAGTACGTACGCCTGGAGGGGTAACCCAAATGTATCTGCTATCTGCTTGCGTATGCTTGAGTAAGCTTGCGTCTTGAGGGTCTACTGATAATGTACGTAAACATAGGAAACGGGGGTGGGGAGGGGTAAATCTCGATAACACTTTGTCTATAATTTATTGCCCTTCCTTTGAATGAGTCACAGTTGAACACTTTCAGGTAAATGCTACACGGAGAAAGAATAAGGGTTGCGCATAGGTATGGGCATATAACGAGTCTCGTGAAAGTATTTCTAAGGTGTTTAAAAGCAGGAATGTAGGCCTACATGATCTGAATGCAGAATGGGTCATTGAAAAATAATAATAATAATATATTAATAATAATAATAATTCTTCCTTTATTGAAACAATCCGCAACCGGTACAGTTTGCAGTTATGCAATTGAAACAATTCACAAGAACGCAAATTTAATGACAGAAGACATAAATCTTAACTACTAACAGAACAGACAGCCTGCAAACACAAAGCACGTCCGCCTACGGGCTCGAACTCGGTACCTCTCGCTATCTACGCCAGATGTTATAAAATGCGATATCGGGCCCCCGACAATAATGACAATAGTAATAACAATTACTATTAAAATTTTCATTTTTAGCATAATTAGCCACAGTGGCGTAACCAGGTCTTCCATAAAATTACGCAGTTTTGAAGAACTCTGAGGGGAGGGGTCTGGGGAGGGGGCTGTGCCCTCTCCCCAGGGTAAGAAAAATTTTCATTTTGGGGTTTGTAATGGTGCATTTTGGAGACCAACTTTTGATTCAAAGTAATAACATTTTACATAAGTTCTTTGGAAAATTATAATTATAATTTCATAATTTGATTTTTAAAATGGGTTCAGCTGCAAAGTCCCAGCAACCAACGTAGACTAGAAACAGACAGACTCATCAAAGCAATTAACTAAAGCATAAGAAAATAAATTTATTTGTTGATTTGTAATGGTCCATTTTGGAGACAATCTTTTTGGTTAAAAGTAATAACATTTTACATCAGCTCTTTGGCAAATTATGATTCATTCATTCATTACAGAGATTTACATAGCGCCCCTTCAAGATTATCTACTTAGGAGCGCACCCGACCCAACTCCGAAGTCCGAACAGTCTTGAAGTTAGAATAGAACGTGATCTGAAGGGCTCTCGGCATTAGGCGTAGTGCCAAAGGAAGCCCATTCCAGATTGCAGGCCAGCAACAGAAAAAGCACGGCGCTGCAGAATAGAAGTCCGCGACCGGGAGACAAGAACCTCAGCCTGCCTAGAAGAGCGAGGAGAACCACGGTGCTGGATGCTGAGGGTGGTGCTCCTGTAGATAAACAGAGACCACATCAGCGCCAGACCAAGGAAGAGATCCGGTAAGCGATCCACTGTGGGAAAGGAAGCCAATGCAAGACATCCCGCATATAATCAGTAACATGGCGGAATCTTGGGATGCAACCAATATAGCGTGCCGCCGAGCGTAAGACCCGAACCAAGCACCCAACCCGAGTCGCCGGAAAACCCACGCAGAGGGCGCTGCAATAATCAAGACGGGAAACAACAAAGAAGTGGGTAAGCATTAAGGCAGTATTAAAGGTTAAGGAACGGAAGACCTCTCTAAGCTGACGCAGCTGGTATACACAATCGCGGCATAGCAGGCTGATATGCCGCGTGAACGTTAGTTCAAGGTCTAATGTGACACCAAGGTCCCGGACAAAGGATGAGAAAGCAATGGCGTACGGAGCTGAAATGCCGCCCGGGGCGACGGCCCAAAATGCTGCCTTGGCCACTTAATTTTGGATATATTATTTTCTCTAAGAGATTGCAGTTTTCATGACGATCGTCGATCTCATTACATACACGCCTATAATTTTATTTTATAAAGTTGATAGCCTGCCTGGATTTATCAATTAATTAATTTCTTTGCCACTGTGAGAAAGTAAACTGCGGGAACTCCTGGGCAAGGGCCTCCAAATCAATTTTGGCGAACTGCTGGCGCGTGCCAAGCCAAATGAACTGGGTCTTAGATGAGTTTAGCCGCAGGCGATTGGAGGACATCCAGGCCTCGAGAGCCTCCATTGCCCGGTTCATGGCCCGGGCTTCGGTAATGGCTGCTGACGCAGGACAGTGCAAAAACGCCTGCAGGTCACCCGCATAAGATTGGTTCAGCACAGAGCAAGGCTCAGCAAGAGGCCAGGAGAGGACCAGTATCAGCAGTATAAATAATATAATTAGAGGGCCCAGCACAGATTCCTGGGGCAGGCCAAACGGGACAGGAACACATGGAGTCCTAGTAGACACGTAGACCGCAGAGAAGGAACGGTGATGGAGGTAGGAAACAATCCAGTCAAGAAAGTTACCAGAAAGGCCAAACGAGGTAGATAGGCGCCTAAGAATGATATCGTGATCGACGGTGTCAAACGCCGTGCTGACAGCAAATAATGCTAAGAGGATGACCTGTGACCTATCAATAGCCCCATAGATATCAGAGAGGAGGAGGAGGCGAACTAACAGGGTCTCCGTGGAGTGGCCCTTACGAAAACCAGATTGAAAAGTCGGCAGCAAATTGTCCTTATCAAGATACCTTAACATATACAGAAACCAACTTCATAAAGCTGCTGCTTTACGAGTGTCGCAATAGTTTCGCCAGTGGTGTCAAGCGTTGGGAAAACTTGGGATGACAGTTAGGCCCTATAAATTGTTCTTTTGCCACATGCTGAGAACCGGGTTGTTCACGCTATCAACATATCGTATAAGCTGACCGATATCTGTTCTGTGCTTGCATCAAACAATAAAGTGTACAACCTAGCCGCACGACATTCTGCCACAATAATGTCTCGAACTCACGGCCACACAGGTGGATCAGCTGATTTTTGAATCAACGGACTTATGTATACTGGGGTTTGCGTGGACCAGATGACATTAGCTTACGATGATTTAATCTATATATTGTCGGTCTGTGATCGAAATTTCAGAAGTGCCACGAAATTTGCAGAGTCTTCACTATGCCGGCGAAGGGAAATGTTTTACTGACTGTACAGTTATAAAGTCTGCACATTAGAAATTCAACGAATAATAGTAATCTAGATTCTAGAATGTCAAAAAGTAATCTAAACGGTTAAAAAATTTTGAGAGCTGCTAAAATCTTTACGCATTTGCGTAATTGCGTAATGCTAGTTACGCGCCTGATTAGCCAACTAAGTTAGTGAAAGATTCCTGCAAGCACACGATTAGCCTGCCACTGGTAATATTATTATTGTAATGAGAATAATAATCAAAGCAATTGTATCATTGTTATAAGTATGCATGAATGTATGTATTAATGTCTGGATGCATATAGGCCTAAGTGTGTAGGCCTATATGTGTATGTATGTATGTATATGTATATGTGCGTGTATGCACCTGATAAATTTATTAAGTTATGTATAATGAAGTAGACATAATTTATTATGTTGCATATTATGTTGCACGCATAGGCTTCTTACAGAATATATTTAAGTGCGCATCTAGACAATAATTATGAGCGAGGTTCGTTAAAGGCTAATCAATTAATAAACAATTGGACTTCAATGAACTCCGCCACTGCTCGTACTCTGGTAGTGCCAGCCCAAAGTCTGGATAAAGGAGGTGGGCGATGTCAATGACTCTGGCACCCAGAAGATGTCGTTAAGCACTGGAAACTACTCCTGGACCTCATTAACCCTAGGGCTTCCAAGCTTTTTTGTAACACTGGCTACCAAGGGTGGTGGTTACCACCCCCCTGGATTTCGTGTTTGGTTTCACTTATCATAACTTGTAATATAGCATTGGATTCAGCATTCATTTATGCACAGAATGGTATATTTAGTTGTACATTATGTGAATGCACCTCGAAATTACATCACTTTTAACAACGGAACACATTAATTAGCAATATTGTATATTATTGCGTACATTTTGTACTTTTTGGATAAACAACTATAAGATTATGTGTGTTTTGAAACTAATCTATGTATAAAAGATACACACAATCATCCCTACTCATTTATATAGTATAAATGTACATCCATACATATATATCCATACATATATATCGGTTTACGTTGTAATGCTGTATTCAGCCATTTTCACACAGATTACGCGTATTATTATTTATTTTGATCACTTCCGGTATTCAAAAGACAAAGATGTAGGTATGCAAATGAAGCCCTACATTCCATCTAAAGAATGGTATCTTTGTTTCTTTTCCAGGAAAACAAATGAATACGCTACAGACAAAAACTAAGGGGAGTGCTTCCATTCAGCCATTTTTCACGCATATTACGCGTATTATTATTTATTTTGAGCACTTCCGGTTGTCTCAGGTCAACTCAGTGACCATAGAAATGTAGCCCCACATTCCCTCTATAGAATGGTATAATTTGTGTCTCTTAATATTAAATGACGGATAAGATATAGTCGAAAATCTAGGGAGGGTGGTATCCACCCCCTGGTACCTCGGGTATATTGGGTATAACTTTTGAACGGTGTGAGATATCATCTCACATTTTACCTCAAAACGTGTGTAAATGAACCCCCTACAGCTACCTAAAAGGTCAAATTTTTATTCCATACGGAAAAAGTTTGAGATGAAAAAACCTAGGGGGGATGGCAACCACCCCCCCTTGGTATAGCCCGAGGGTTAATAGCATGAGGCCGCAATCGGGTGATCCTAATAGGTCGCGGCCGCGATCATCATTCATCACGGTCCGCTGATGCATTTTTTGCCAGCAGCTAAAGTTAAAAATGATGATCGGGCCTTCAGGATCGATGGCCCACGTGCCAGGAGCAGTCGTCCTGCACCTATATAGTCAGGAAACCAAACGAATTTATGTTTTTAAAACTGTTTAAAATGTAGTTACTAGGCGTACATAGTTAAAGTGTAGAGCATCCTAGAGGTAGCTGTCTACTGACGATACTTATTAATTGTCTAAATTACAATTACAGTTAATTACAATTGGAACTCGGGAGTGGGATTTAATTCGGAGGCATACAAAAGGAAGGATGCAGTCTTCCGTTGGTGATAGAAGCAACAGGGCGTTATGGTTGATTTCCGAAGGATTCATGGCCAATTGCCATAGCAGATACAGGGTCAGACGCCTCCGTCGATAAATAGATCATTTGCAATTCGTTTTAGCTAACTCAGTTAAGGAAATGAAGCGCGGCTTCAATTAACTCATGAACTCTCGGTCATTTCCGACTCTTTGAAGTGTCCTTCGTCTTTTCCCAATATTTCTCCTCCTCAGTATCTTGCATTGTTCTTTTCCTCCTTCTCCCTTTCTCCACCTGCCTCCTTTCGCTTATGTGTTCCTTTCCCACTCCCTGGTCTCATCCTCGGTGTCTTTCTGCCCTTCTGTTCATCTGTCCTATCCTCCTAGTGTGCCATTGATGAAATCAACTTAACCAGAAGCAACAAAATCCAATAATCCTCCCAGCTATCAAAGCATTGACAATACAGATAGCCGTACATGAAAGGCTTCCAGTCCAAGGTGAACTTAGCAGACAACGCATACATGAATCTTAACTAGTGGCTGGCAGTCTTAAAAATAGGAATATATGAAATTCTGTTCGCCGTTCTTAAATATCAGTAGGGCCTACAAATAAAAGAAGACCATTTAATATAACTATCACGACTCACTGTCATTCGTTTTCGATAGATTTTTATTCCGTCACGACTTCATGTCATTCGTTTTCAGTAGATTTGTCTTAAAGCACGAAATTATTTAAACAAAGTATGAGATCGTGTTATGCAACGAAGTGTATGACAAAAGAATCCGTGTTATAATCTAAAACTGTTGCGGTGTGGCTGCATGATAGCCATAATAATTAGAAAGTCTTCAAAAGATTCTTTACATAGGCAAGTGCTCTCCTACAGCAACAGTTAGACAAAATTGCATTTTAGTCTATCTCCGAAACCACAGGATCACGAAGAAATACGATTTTTCTTTGGAGATTAAGCCAATTCAGAACACAGCATAGATTCTCTAAAGTCTCTTTTCAGATGCGCAAAGAAAGTCGTTGCTTTTCTGGATAGGCGCTATTTCTATTGTATTACTTTAGGAGACAATTAATAAAGAGACAATATTCAACAAATGACGATTTAGTTTGAACAGATGTCAAGCTGATTATGACTACAACAAAAGCGTGGGAGGGCATCTAGTCCGGTATCCTTGGAGACGTCAGACCCGGTATCATTTGAGATGGGACCGGGTCTTAGACAGGCTCAGTCTCGGTCTGGACGGAGGTGGGATCCAGTGTCTCCAAGGAGATGAAACAGGGTGTCACAGAGGCTCAGGCATCGTCTCTATGGAGATGGAACAGGGTCTAATACCGGGTCTCTATGGAGATGGAACAGGGTCTAATACCGGGTCTCTATGGAGATGGAACAGGGTCTAATACCTGGTCTATATGGAGATGGAACAGGGTCTAATACCTGGTCTCTATGGAGATGGAACAGGGTCTAATACCTGGTCCATATGGAGATGGAACAGGGTCTAATACCGGGTCTATGTGGAGATGGAACAGGGTCTAATACCGGGTCTATGTGGAGATGGAACAGGGTCTAATACCGGGTCTATGTGGAGATGGAACAGGGTCTAATACCTGGTCTCTATGGAGATGGAACAGGGTCTAATACCGGGTCTCTGTGCAGGTGGAACAGGGTCTCACGTGGACTTAGTCTCGGTCTTGATGAAGCTCTTGTATTTCGGCTACGAGTACTGTCGTCGTATCTGTGGCTGTCCCACTCTCTTGCACGTGAGAATCCGATTGAAAGCGTTTCGGAAATCCTTATTCAGGTAGGTATAGATGCACGGATTGACCCCAGACGACAGGTACCCGAGCCAGGTAAAGGCTGCGAAGACGTGGCCAGGTATATGACAGGTGTGGCACAGTCCGTAGATGAGGTTGACGGAGAAGAAGGGCAGCCAGAGGACGACGAATACGACGAAGACCCAGACGAGGGTCCGCTCAGCCCTTCGCTCTCGACTGTTCACCTTCATCGAACACCCGCCAGACGTCAGCATGGTGATGTAGATGACAGACTTTGACCTCGAACGACCTTTGTAGAGAACTCGGGAGCTGGAAGAGTTCAGCGAGACGGTCTCCTCCTCCAGCTGATTCTCATCCGATGTGTTCCCTCCGGATCGTCTCGACTGGGGCACGTGGAACGGCGACGGCTTCAGAAGACTCAACTCCGTCACGACGTTGCCACTCCTCAGCGTCGAGCAGATCGTCGAAGAGGAGGACCCGGGCAGGGTCGAAACATCACCCGTAGGAGTGGCCGCATAACCCGAGAGAGAGGAATCATCGACACAGCACTCAGCCGTCGTAGTGTTTGGGTTTCGACGCCGGCAGCGTCTGGACTTGGTCGCTGTCTTCGACGGCGGAATCCCCAACCGGATGTTGTTACGGAGAATCTGGATCGACCGGATGTCGGCGAAGATCATGACGGTCAGCGGAACGAAGAAGGACACGAGCGACGAGTAGGCAGCGAAGGTCCGGTTGAAGAGACCGCACTGCAGGGGCTGACCAGCCATGTCCGGGGAACTGATTAGGACGTTGCTGCTGTCGGTCAGACCCTGGACGGCGAAGGGGATCGAAAGGGTCAGCGCGATCAGCCATGACGGGGTGATGAGAGCGGCCACGTTGCGCACGTCGTGGGTACTGCGCACGCGCAGTGGACTGGCGATGCCGTTATATCGGTAGAGGGCGATGGCGCCAAGGTGCATGATGGACGTCGTCGACAGGACGACGTCACTTCCGGTCCATACTAAGCAGACGTACAGACCGAGATGCCATCTGCCGGCAACCTGTCAAATGACATCCTCGTTAGTTTGCTAATGTATGTAAATATATGCATGTATAATACGCAAATCTAACACCAGTGTTTAATCAAATTCGTCAACATGCCACGTTTAAAGGCTACATGTAAAATATAATGAAATATATAAGCAGTACTGCATATTACGTATACCTCCGTGCATATATAAGTAAGTAAGTATATCCTTTATTGAAAACCAACTGCTAACCGCATTGTGGTGTACATAGTTCATCAAATATATAGAAAAATAAAAGTAGGTATAGAGCATCCGTGTGACAAATGTTTAACGAGATCAAAAGTTTGCCGTAGGTATGATTCTATTGTTGGTTCTGGGGCGTATAGCGAGTATGAAACAGTTTCCACGGGAGGCAGTAGCTTATGTAATACATGTGCAGGATTGCTGATGATGGTTGAAAGAGTCTTCTTTCTGTCAAATCAAAGTTGTATTAATTTTGTTACATCACTCAGAGATTGGCCCATTAACCCGTGTGCTGTTAGAACGCTGAGGACATACATCGACTGACTAGACTTAATGGTGATGTTGTTAACATAAGTGTTCTGTCATCGTAACGCCTAGGATCTGGAAGTGTCTTACCCTGGTGAGGCCCCGTGTAACTTTTGGGAGATCCTCCCCCAGCCCTTTCATTGGCCGCCGAACTATCATTTCCTGGATCTTTGAACGATTCAGCCCATGCATGCAGGGACATGTTCGATTTCGGACGTTATCAATTATTCGCTATTTGTGGATGGAAATAGAATGTAGCTGTCATCTGCGTACTTTATCATTTTTTTTAGAGTCCCGTGGTTTAGTTGGATAATGCCACTGTAAAGTCTATAGGTCTCATCCTTGTACATCCTTGTACAATACTGGCGTTGATTTCGATAGCGCTCAAGGTGGCGCCAATAAATTTGGTTCTGTGCTGTCGCTACATGTAAATTTAATTAAATATAGGCCTACGTGCAGTGCATACATACATCCGTACATACTTACACAATACATACATGCTCATACATATACATACAATATATCAATGCATACAACGGATGCATACATACATTCAATAGATGCATAAATCCAATACATGCTTGCTTACATCTACAATTCTACATGTATGCATGTATACGAACAATACGCAGAAACTACGATGGACACATAATATATAGAATAGAAATAAAATATTCCATTTGCAGCAATCACTATTTTTGTGAGTCGGGTGTCAAAGCAAACTATCGATGCTGTAATATGTTCATCCAATCTGTCATTCACCGAAAGAACGAACTGTGACAAGATGACAGGATTTGGATGATATCGAAATGAAAATTCTGACAGAATAGAAACAAACAAAAAAGCAATGGACGCTCTTTGATCTCGTATACTTAACATTCGACGCTTGAAGAGCACTTGGAGCAATTGGATGCAAGTCTGTCTGTGCGTCTGTCTGCCTGTCTGTCTCTTTGTTTCTCTGTCTGTCTGTCTGTCTGTCTCTCTCTCTCTCACTTTTGCCTTACTCCATCCCTCCGCACCTCCCTCTCATCTCTGCTGTCCACGTCGCTTCCTTTTCTCTCCATCTCTATCTTGCTACTTCTAAAGGTCATACATACATATATTTGCCTATATGTATATATAAGCAAATATGTATGTATGATCTTTACATATATACATATATACATATACATATATACGCAATGTATACCTACCTAGATGCATACTCATATACATGCATACAAGCCTGTATATATATATATATATACAATATACATGCTTGTATACACACATAACTTTTGATTAAGTTTTTGTTCTTAATGACTTGAATATCCTTTAGCCCTGGGCATGCAGGTAGCGCCTCTGGGAGGTACATGTAGGTACTCTGTAGACGCTATAGTGATTGTCTTAATACATACATACATACATATACATATATATATATACATACATACATACATACATACATACATACATACATACATACATACATACATACATACATACATACATACATACATACATACATACATACATACATACATACATACATACATACATACATACATACATACATACATACATACATACATACATACATACATACATACATAAATACATACATACATACATACATACATACATACATACATACATACATACATATATATATACAATACATGCACATATACGTACATACTCACATACATACATGTACGTATTGAATGGTACAAACATACATACATAGGGCCTACACAATACAGTGCATAATTACGTAGGCTACGTGCTTGCTAACGAGTTAATTAAGAAGTTTTCTGTCATTGTCTGTTGCTAAGGTCCGTCTGTGTTCCAATGTGCGTCTTTCTTCAGTTTGCTTGCATGTTTTTATCTGGCTGCCATTTGTGTCTTGTGTGTGGACGACCTGATAGGTCTTCTACACAGGTATGAGTATCACAGGACGAGGTTTGATAGAAACTGGCACCAGTTGGTCCTTCGTCGCATCCGCCAAACAACGTCACCTCCAATCGTTGGTTGAGTGGCTCGTCCAGAATGATTGGCTGCAGATGAACGAAGGAACTAATAACGAGAGTACAGAAGAACCATCGAACGAAGAACGAGAGAAGAGAACAACGAACGAAGAACGAGAGAAGAGAACAACGAACGAAGAACGAGAGAGCAATAGAACAAACGAACGAAGAACGAGAGAAGAGAACAACGAACGAAGAACGAGACAGCAAAAGAACGAACGAGCGCAAGAACGAGAGAACAGAAGAACCATCGAATGCGAGGACGAGAGAACAGAAGAACGCCCTCTGAGTGTCGTTTATTAAGTCACGTAACAAATCAATTAATTGTCAAAAGGAGCGAAGAGCAGCGGCATCTCTAAAGACCTTAGGGATGTGCTCTTCGCTCCTTTTGCTCTAAAGTAGGCCTACTTAAACCCAGTTCATGTGGAGACGCCTGGCTTTTGCAAGGGATATCTTATGTATTCCAGGTAGATTTTGACAGAGATTTTCAAGAATGAAGCAGTGAAGTAAGGGGAGGGGGAAGTAACAACTAAGTAAGAGAGATAGAATCATAGATGGACGGATGGATGGATAGATGGATGGATGGATGGATGGACGAGTGCGTGGATGGTGGATAGATGGATGGATTGATGGATGGGTGGATGGATGGACGAGTGCGGATGGATGGTGGATAGATGGATGGATTGATGGATGGGTGGATGGATGGACGGACGGATGGATGGATGGATGGATGGGTGGATGGATGGGTGGATGGATTGATGGATGGATGGATGGATGGATGGATGGATAAAATGGACGGACGGATTGATGGATGGACGGATGGATTGGTGGATTGATGGAGAGATAAATGAATTGATGCATGGATGAATAGTAGAGCAAAATAGCGAACAAATTGCAATGGTGAAATTGACATAGTAGGCCGACAAGCATGATGCCAGCCAAATGGGTGTGACCCACAACTAAAGTGCAATACGCATTAAATCCGATAACGCGTGTTGCATCTTAAAAAACAGTTACTTTTATTGCAAAACACGACTGATCGGGTTACTGCTATAGCATTGTGTCCGAATAGATATTTCTATGACAGTTTTTTTCCAAGATAACGATGAACTCTAAAGCGCGTGGCTTTGTCCAGTGACTGTCGCAGGTCTTTTAGGCTTCATGAAAATAATGTGCAGAAATTATTCCTATGCAACACGGAGGCAGTTACAGTCCCGCCTGCTCTATAGGACCCTTTGATCCTTCAGATAAGCTTGGCTGGAGCTCAATTATCAACAGATAATAGCTTCACGTAGAGAGTGATTATCGCTTTCCTTAGCGAAAAACGAGCTCTACTGAAGCCCAAAACTCCCGTCAATGGGGCTGTGCTAATGGCATGGGCGGAGCTAACACGCCACAGGGGACGAGTCGTTACAGATTCCAGTTTATCAATTAACGTCTACAGTTAACCCATTAAGTCGTCGCGCTGCCTGGTCAACCACATTCAGGCTCATCAGCTTGCGAGGTGTACGTATACCTCAACCACGGAAGCACATTAACAGACTCCCAAGATGTGTGCATGTACATTGTACATTTATATGTGCGTACATATGCACATATAGACGACTTAATATTACAAGCTCGTATGTAAGTGCATTGTGTGGGAATCTCTACTTGTCCAAACCTTCGGAGTCTTCGTTGAACACACATACATTTATGCACGAATACATATCTTAACCCTCTTGCCCCGTATAGCCGCTATAGCGGCTTGGTGGTCTTTGACAAATACCCGTAAAGTGCTATAGAGGCTTCAACATATAAACCGTATCCCCGTAAGGCCATTATAGTTAAAAAATAGTATGGTGGTGGTGGTGGTTGTGGTGGTGGTGGTTGTGGTGGTGGTTGTGGTGGTGGTTGTGGTGGTTGTGGTCAAAACACAAAAATATGTATATATCAGGTCAGAGGTAAGCTACAATTACAAATGAACTGTCGAATATAATATTATCAAGGTCAGAGAATCGATTTATCGTAGTGCCAAATGTTACTATCTAAGATGGCCGGCAATATGGCCGCAAAAACACAAAAATATGTAAATATCAGGTCAGAGGTAAGCTACAATTACAAATGAAGTGTCGAATATAATATTATCAAGGTCAAGGAATCGATTTATCGTAGTGGTAATAGTGTCCAAATGTTACTATCCAAGATGG
>JACEVL010000019.1:530000-552500 GCA_020284085.1 Aporrectodea caliginosa | reverse complement strand
TGTGTGTGTGTACAACGATCAAGAGGGCAATCACCAAACCCTGGAGATCCCCACAGGGCGATAATAATTACGGTAATAATTACAGTCTGGATGATCCTAATCTCTGCAGACTAGACGAGAACGAAAGCCGAGCCACCGGACCACGGAAGCAGAAGTAGGGGAGGGGATCAAACCCATCTTCTCTGTCCGTGCATTGGAATAACCTGCCCCAAGCCTCGCCATCTGGATTTTCTGGTTAGGTAGCCCGTCGACTATTGTCCCTCTTATCTAATTGTAATTGTAATTGTAATTGAACATTTGTATAGCGCCACTCGCAGATTCAGAGGCGCTCCCGATCCAGGGCTCTAACAAATAAGATAGTCTTCAGGCGTTTCCGAAACAGAGGAAGAGAAAGGCTGAGGAGCTCAAGACGCATGGGTACGTGTATGTATACATGCAGGTGTGTGCACGTGTATGCATACAGGACCTATGTGTGCACGTACACATGTATGTATATGTAGGCCTACATTGTATATATGGGCGGAGGGTTGGGGGTGTACGTAAATAGATGTACATGTAGCCTATATGTATTCACCCACCAGCCAAACGTAAGAGGACCTTACGGGGGACATATACAATACCATACATTGCACTGCAAAGGCATAATCTGCACACTGCATCTTCCCGCCCTCTCCGGTCTGCGGATCGACTTGATCTCCTAGTTTCCCGGGCAAGGATTGCCACGGCCCAACACCGTGCCTTTCCTATTCCTATTTCCTATTCTATGTGGAATGACCTCCTCCTCAATCCGTAGTAAGATTTTAGTCGGGGTCCCACCCTCAACCCATCGTTTCTTATTTCCTCTGGCTGTCACGCTGAGAGCGCCACTGAATAGCTAGTACTGTAAGAGGCGCTTTACACATTATCAGATACGATACGATACGATGTCCTGCATCAATAGCCCTCCCCTCCCCACCACAGACTCAGACACCTACAGTGAAGCACGGTGATAATAATCGACCAAATTAGCCGATCTCGCGACCCAGATGGGGATCATTAGCCGAAGCAGGTGGAAGAGCAGGGTGA
Source organism: Aporrectodea caliginosa (assembly GCA_020284085.1). Classification (NCBI taxonomy): domain Eukaryota; kingdom Metazoa; phylum Annelida; class Clitellata; order Crassiclitellata; family Lumbricidae; genus Aporrectodea; species Aporrectodea caliginosa. The sequence goes on along the minus strand of JACEVL010000019.1, from coordinate 551,435 downwards.
TCATTAGCATATATGTATGTATGTATGTATTATGTATGTATGTATGTATGTATGTATGTATGTATGTATGTATGTATGTATGTATGTATGTATGTATGTATGGATGGATGTATGTATGTATGTATGCATGTATGCATGTATGTATGTATGTATGCATTTGCGACCATTATTAGTTGCGCAGCCTTTGGGATGTGTTAAACACTAGAAGTACCAAGAAATCGAACTTTCTAGAAGCACCGAAGGGGTCATTTTGACAAGCATATTTTAAAATGCAAAGTCATTTGCAAATTGAATGAAATTGACAAAACAACTTTATTAACATTAATTACAAAAGGATAAACAAGTGTAATAAGTAAGTTGGAATGAAAAAACAGGAGATCTCCTCTCACCAGATCTACTAAATTCTCACCAGATCTCCTCTCCTCAGATCTCCTCTCCTCTCACCTGACCTCCTATCCTCTCACCAGATTTCCCAACCTCCCACCAGATCTCAACCTATCTTCTCACAAAATCTCCGATCCTGTCACCATGTCTATCCACTCACCAGATATTCTATCTTATCACCAGATCTCTTATCCTCTCACCTGATCTCCTCTAATCTCACCTGATCTTCTATTCTCTCACCAGATCTCTCCTCTGACATGAGCTTTCGTCTCACCAGATCTCCTCTCCTCTCACATGATCTCTTCTCTCACTAGATTTCCGCCCCTCTCACCTGATGTCTTCTCTCACCAGATCTCCTCTCCTGTCACCTCTCACAATATCTCCGCTCCTCTCGCCAGATCTCCTCTCTTGTCACCAGATCTCCTATCCTCTCACCTGATCTCCTCTCGCCAGATCTCCTCTCCTGTCACCATATTTCCTATCCTCTCACAAGATATTCTATCCTTTCACCAGATATCCTATCCTCTCACCAGATATCATATCCTTTCACCAGTTCTCCTTTCTTATATTCAGATATCCTATCCTCTCGTCAGATCTCCTCTCCTCTCACCAGATCTTCTATCCTCTCACCAGATCTCCTAACCTCTCTCTAGATCTCCTATCTTTTCGCCAGATCTCCACTGTTCTAATTAAATCTACTATCCTCTTACCAGACCTCTTATCCTCTCACCAGATTTCCCAACCTCCCACCAGATCTCACCCTATCTTCTCACAAAATCTCCGATCCTCTCACCATATATCTCCTCTCACCAGATCTCTTAACTTTTCACCAGATCTCTTCTCCTCTCACAAGATCTCCTATCTTAACACCAGATCTCCTTTCCTCTCCCTGATCTCCTATCCTCTCACAAGAGCTCTCCTCTGACATGACCTTTCCTCTCACCAGATCTCCTCTCCTCTCACCTGATCTCTTCTCTCACCAGATCTCCGCTCCTCTCACCTGATCTCTTCTCTCACCAGATCTCCTCTCCTCTCACCTGATCTCTCCTCTCACCAGATCTCCTCTCCTCTCACCTGATCTCTCCTCTCACCAGATCTCCGCTCCTCTCGCCAGATCTCCTCTCTTGTCACCAGATCTCCTATCCTCTCACCTGATCTCCTCTCCTCTCACCAGATATCCTCTCCTCTCACCATATCTTCGATCTTTTCACCTTTGATGACGTAATTAGCTGTGATCTATACTATTGTTGAATGGACTAGATAAGAAATGCGTGGCCTGACATGCAAGTATAAATACAGGAATCAGATTGACCCGTCGGTGTTTATAGGTAGAACAGCACAATTCTCAGAAATTGTAATTCCCACAGTTAAAATTTTGGCAGAGGGTATACCCTATGAAGCTAGGAGAAGTCTTGCAATTACAGGACATGGGCCATATCTGGGGCCAAGGTGAGTTTCGCAAAGAACAAAAAGGGTCAGATTGACCCCTTCGGTACTTCTAGTGTTAATGTAACGGACACACATTGCAGGGTCCACTGTTGCCCAAAAGTCTCGTTCAGTTCATCTTTTTGAGGGGCTTTGTTCGGCTCTTTGTATATGCACAGACATTTCCATGGAGATTTCAGTTCGTATACATTATAGTCTTCCTCAGAATAACAAAAGCTTGCATCAGTGAACAAAATAATAACATAATGAAATAAATAATAATTTGTTATTTCAATAATAACATAATGAAATAAATAATAATTTGTTATTTCATGCATGATGTTATTGTTATGCTCGGCTCAGACAAAATAATAATATGTATATGTATATGTGTATATATTTATGTATGGTATGTATAAGTATATATGTATATACATATATATATATATATAGATATTTACTCTGTATATATATGTACATATATATGTACATATATATATATTATATAATAATTATTTTACAATAATTACATATATTTTTATTATTGCTTGACCTCCCCGGATTTTGGCCTGGCATAGGACAGAGAGATGTGTGGCAGAGCTGATGTGTGGCAGAGCTGACTGCTATCACACGCGTCCACATGTTCACAGCGTCACGAGGCAGTGGGATTCGACAGGATGTACGAGAGCCACAGAAATAGAGGTCAACTGCGAAATAAGCAGGGTTATATCTGACGAATAAGCAGTCGCGGACCAACAGCGGCAAGGCTAGTAGGGCACACTGTAGAAAAAGAGTGGCATTTTGCTTGACAACTAAAAGCTGCAAATATCCAATAACAGCATTGTGACATGGGAGCACATGACCCAATTTAAATAAGCCTGATGACCCTCTGCCTAGCGGGCATGTGTTCATCACCAAGACTAGGTCCACAGCGGAAAACTGTGGTTGATGCCACGAAGGGCATCCGATCTGTAACAAGATGCTCCAATCTGTATCAAAATGAATCTGTGGCTTACCCCCCCTCAACGAGGTCCTAATCCAAGCAAGAAAAAAAGAAGATTGAACGGACAAGGGACTGTGGCCATTGCAAAATTGATTTGGCATAGCACTTATGAAAAACCTAGTCTCCGTAACGTGGTTTTCGTGTGGCGCCGAGCAATTGAGGGCAATTCAGGTTTAAATCCACCTCTGAGTAGGAATCTTGAAGAGGCGCTATATAAATTTAAAATGGGGGAATGTTATGTTACATTGAATCATAGCTGTTGTGAACTTGTGGATAAGCTTAGGTCTAATAATAACTACCAATGCTATTACCAAGGCTATGACAGGTGTACATAAGCAGCTCACAATCGATAAAATTCTGCTTTATGTCAGAAAGTAAGTGTACAATAAAAATCTCTCTGTCTAAACAAAGTCCTGCGAATTATCCAAAGTATCAATGTTACTCCCACTTGTGGCCCATGTAAGGCGTGCCTGTTGGATTCGGATACAACGATCTCACTTTTCGCACTACGCAATCTGGCATTATTTCCCGCATATGAAGTACACCGTTCGATTCCGTTAGTTTCTTGGCCAGATATAATGGGCTCGTCCACCCACCCAAGTTGCAAATGATCTTCCAATATTTACCATAAATTACTCTTCGTATTGGACTGTTAGCTGCATGCGCTGCTTGTCCTCCGCCAAGCCAACCTGGAGATGCAGAACCCACGCACGGAGAGAGAAAGCAAAGAGGACAGGCGCCTTCCGATTGATGATTTTCACCCTGCAGCTGCAAATGATCAGCTGACACTTGAATGTCATGACTGTTTTGAGCCTCAATTTGTGACTCTGTACTATTTCCATTGGATGCGACCAAGACCTCCTTCGAAGCGGCATGCATACAAGATTTTCTTTTCTTTGGTGGTTCCAACTCTGCATATGGAACAAAGGCAGTTTCGATTGGTTGGAGATATATTTATAATGTCATCAACATACAATTAGCTCTTTCGACTTGACTTGAACGACAGCTTAGCTGGGTTATGCATATGTTTATTGTCTTATTACATATCGTAATAATAATAATCATGGTAATTTTAATAATTACATTTTTAATTGGCCATTTATTATCATTACTGCTGTTACTGCTGTTCACATCAGTTGTCATTATACTAACATTGCTGATGTTATTATTACTATGTATTTCTATACCATGGTTTGAGCTAAATATTTGCAAGGATAATAAATGCAATTTAATTTAATATTTTTAAATCTTATTTCAATCTTATTTGCGCACGTATAGCGCTACCTGAAGAACAATAGGGCCTACTTGTATAGGGTTCACCACACAAAACAATTTATACAATTTCAGTATATATATATATATATATATATATATATATATACGCATCGTCTTCATAATTACCAATTTTTTCAAAATTCCAGTTGTTGTGAGCAAAAAATGCCCGTATGGCTTCCTCTTGATCGCCATCTACCACAATAGTAAGTTCGTATTTGTTCATGGCAATCTAATCGCATATAGAAACTACAGACTTGTTTCTCAACCCTGTAAGTATCTTCATAGCAATGAACTCCATAGTAATATGAGTGGATGGGGGGTAAATTTGGATAATTGGAACAACTTGTATACATTCTAGAAGTACAGGTATGACCTCTAGCCAGCTTAGCTGGCTTTCGTATACACAAATTATTCGACCCACAGCTCGGTTATATATATACAAGTGGTCAATTGATCGAGGTAGGGCCTGTACGGGGTATGCCCTGTCGGGTCTAGTCTGCCCTAGCGATGCATCTCCATCCATCCGTCCGACCGCTAGAGGGCCAGAGGGAGGGTGAAGGGCCTAGGGTGGGGGCTACCACCGATCGACCGACCGTCCCTGCGCCTTACGTCTCCATTCCACAAAGCGGACGATGTTGCCTAGGATATATGCATACAATTAAATTCAGCAGCCTATGCTTGTAAGATGTGTCAACCAAAATGAAATCAACGCCCATTGGCCGACAGATGCTTACTTGAACCGCCTACAGTCGTTGGTCACTTCATTCTACGAGGGAAACCGCCAAACCTAAAACCTTGGGCTTTAAATTATATAATATATAATTAAATTAATATAATTAATTATATTAATATATTTAATTATATTAATATAAATAATATATATATATGTTATAATTCAATTTATAATTAATAATATATATTATAATATAATTAAATTATTTATTATATATTATTAATATTAATATAATTAATAATATTAATTTTAATTATATATGTAACATAATATAAATATAATTATATATATATATATTATATACATAAATATATACACCTATGCATATAATAATAAATAATATATAATATGTAATTACAGTATAATATACTGTAATTACATATTATATATTATATATGCATGTACATGTATATATATATATATATTATATATGCATGTACATATATATATATAAATACGTATATATATACATATATCTACATATACAAACATATATATATACACATACATGCGTATATACATATACTGTACATATACATATATATATGTACATATACGTTTTACCATGAAATCTTCGGACTATCGAACCTTCGGACTATCGAACCTTCGGATTTCGAACCTTCGGACTATCGAACCTTCGGACTATCGAACCTTCGGACTATCGATACGTAACCATTTCTCCAAGCCGTACCCTTTGCAGACGGTCCACTGGCCATTCTATCCTATTTTGAGGAATTTGCAGGTCATTTGGCATAGATGACCTGCAGTGTAGACGCTTTTCATATTTTGGCAGCTTTAGCAAAACAACTACGAAAAATACTGAACTTTCACGCGTGCCTAAAGTATGTACAAGTTAATGGTAAGCTACAGTACGTTGTCATTCGCAGTTCGACACTAAACCGTATACAAAACAATACAACTGCATTTGATATTGCCCTTCTTAGCCCTTTGAACCCTAATGGCCTCTATAGTGGCCAGACGATATCCGATAATGACCCGACTGGCCTGTATAACGGCCTCAAGTCTACAGACCAGGTGGGACCTCCAAATATATACATATCTATGTATATATTTGCATGCATATTTATCTATATATATGTATATATTTATGTATGTATGTATATTATGTATAATTACATACATGCATGTATATATACATGAATACATATATATACATATATACACACACAGACTTACACATACCTATACATAAACATATACACATTTACATATACATACTGTATATATGTACAAATACACATATATACATGAATACATATATATATATACATACATACACACAGACATATATATGTATATAATTATACATACATATATACTTACGCATACCTATGCATAAATATATACACATACATGTATACATATACATATATATGTACATATACATATATATGTACATGAATACATATATATATACATATATACACACACAGACATATATATGTATACATACATACATATATACATACATATATGTCGGTTTATCAGAGATTAATTTCTCGGATCTGTACTGCGGGTGTCTCGGTCGCAATATAAACGTGGAGTACAATACAATACAATACAATACAACACAATACAACTGGGGCGCGGTGGTCTAGGGGTATGTTCGGTGCCTTGCAGCTGGAGGGCTGCGGGTTCGAATCCACCTCAAACGCCGCCGCGTAGGGATCCTGGGCAAGTCCTTCACTCGCAATTGCTCATGCGCCTCGGCGTGTAATTTCCGATTCAGCGTCCGCGCAGTAGTCCGGAGCGCATCTGAATCCCGAAGGGACGCTATAACAAGTGTTAAATTACAATTACAATTACAATTACAATTACAATATATACTTACACATACCTATGCATAGATGTATACACACATATATATATATATGTACATATATACATATATATATGAATACATATATATATATACAAATTTACATATATACACACACAGACATATATATGTATATATACATACATATATACATACATATATACTTACACATGCCTATACATAAATTTATACACATATACATAGACATATATATACTGTATATGTACATATACATATATATACATACATATATAAGTACATATATATGTATATACATAGCATATATATGTACATATACACATACATCTATGATGCATATATAGCATATACATACATATATACATAGAGATACATACATCTATGTATATACATATATATATAGGTCTATAAGTAATAAATAAATATTTGTATTCATGGTCATGAATTATGTGTTTTGACGCATCTGTATATCATGCCATTTTCAGCTGTCGACGGGTATTTGTTGGTTATGATGATGATGATGAGGAGGAGGAGGAGGAGGAGGAGGAGGAGGAGGAGGAGGAGGAGGAGGAGGAGGAGGAGGAGGAGGAGGAGGAGGAGGGGTTATCTGCTTCTCGAGGCGTACCATTAATTAAATCAGCCTACTGATAATGGCAGACCCCCAGAGACGCCACCGTCATTAACGATCCAACTAATGATCTGTGGGCGGAGTCTCAACAGCGCCATTCCAGCCTAGTAACGGGACGAACCAAGCTTCATATCAAGCTCTAATTAGCTTGATTCGAGGTGGACTCGCGCTGGATTGGTTCTCGGGTCCAGCTCTGTCATGGGTCCTATAGAGCAGGCGGGACTGTAGTAGTCGTCTTCTCAAGTAATTTATTTATTAGATTATTTATTATTTATTAATTCGTATCATTTATATAATGTTTCTCAAAGATTTTTACGCAGAAGTGTTCCCAGTGATTTGTATGACACACCAAGCCATCTATGCCAACTCAGTCTATACCATTCTTACGGAATCGATTAGTATCAACACATTTCAGTAGTTCATCTGCTATTGTTTTTTGCTGCACCCGTGTGTCTTGCAGCTGAAAGGAACTTTAACACTGAATCACGTTTCTAAGACACTTCTGGAGAAGCAAGTATTCGAAGCATGTAACTGCAAATGTCTACTGTACATGTTTTTTTATATAGCGACTGTATAATTATGGCCTCGACCCTGCTCACTCTTTTCAGTGAATTGATCGGGTGAGATCCTTTATCACCGCTACCCCATAAATGCATGTACGACTTTGACCCTTTGCCATTGCGTGCATCTTGAGAAAACGCGCTTACTCATAAATCCCTGTTTTAAAAATGTTTTCCCAGCCCTCGACCCCTCAGCATAGAATACGACCCCAAGGACAGACCGTCAATTAGTGGAAACAGATTGACACAGACAACAGAGCGTGTGTTGAAGAAATAGGACACTGCAGAAGGCCACTTGGCTGACCGAAGTGTTATAACTGGCGAAGGTCAGAGGAAGCAGTAGAACGGTAGACAGACAGACAGACAGACAGACAGACAGACATACAGACAGACAGACAGACAGACATACAGACAGACAGACAGACAGAACGAACAGACATACATACATACATACATACATACATACATACATACATACATACATACATACATACATACATACATACATACATACATACATACATACATACATACATACATACATACATACATACATACATACATACATACATACATACATACATACATACATACATACATACATACATACATACATACATTACATACATACATACATACATACATACATACATACATACATACATACATACATACATACATACATACATACATACATACATACATACATACATACATACATACATACATACATACATACATACATACATACATACATACATACATACATACATACATACATACATACATACATACATACATACATACATACATACATACATACATACATACATACATACATACATACATACATACATACATACATACATACATACATACATACATACATACATACATACATACATACATACATACATACATACATACATACATACATACATACATACATACATACATACATACATACATACATACATACATACATACATACATACATACATACATACATACATACATACATACATACAATACATACATACATACATACATACATACATACATACATACATACATACATACATACATACATACATACATACATACATACATACATACATACATACATACATACATACATACATACATACATACATACATACATACATACATACATACATACATACATACATACATGCATACATACATACATACATATATACAGAAACAGACAGACATGCACACATAGACAGACATACACACATATAGATAGACATATAGACAAGCAGATAGACAGACAGACAGACAGTCACATAGACAGACAACACAAGCAGGCAGGCAGGCAGATACAGTGACAGTCACTGACGGCTTATTAAGAAAAGAAAGACCGCTTTATCAGCAGAATTTACGATAATCGTATATTTTTATAATGATTGTCTTCTTCGCCATAACTTCGCTTGACCAGTCATTCGTAACTTCGAGCAAATTGATGGGCATGAGCGTGTGAGTGGGTGTGATGGACAATGAACACAGCTGAATGTTTTGCTGAATAAATGACTGCAATTATATTACTAGTTATGATATTATTTGTTGTTCATTTCTTGACGATACGTGCTTGACTAAGCTTATTCGTTTCTCTATCTCTTCGTCTTAATTTCTGTTTTTCTTTCCGCGAACATGAAAGATATGTACTGAATGTGGCTAAGTGAGTTTCGTTGGCAATTTAGCAATGGACATTGACGAAAACAGTCGGAATAATTTGCAACGGCCGTAGAGGGATTTGAAGAGCAGCGTCGAATTAAGGGAGCGTGGACTCGGGAGACAGGGAGAAGTGCCGTCCAACATACAAATTGACAGAGATTCTAATGAAGACCGAAAAATCGCCAAGTCCACTCAATTGGCAACTGATCTCTATAAATCAGGGATGTCAAAGAGCTGACCCGCGAACCATTTCTGGCCCACCGATGATGTCTTACTGACATGCAAAGCCTTGCCTAAAGACTAACTGTCATGTTCGTGACTGATAATGAAGATAAAAATTTAGATGTTATAAGCCTAATTTGACTGTTTGTGGCTAAAAATGCACCATTTAGCTTTGCAATTATTTTATGGGGACGGGCTCACCGAGCCCTCTATCCCCATTCTGCTGAGGCTCCTTTGGCAACCTGGCCTGCCACTTGCAGAAAAATATTGTCACTAACCCACCATTCAAAAAGGTTTGACACCCCTGCTACAAAGTGTGAAGAAACGCTTTCAAGAGGTACTAAACGTTTATTTTAATATCCAGCCACATCCTACATATACGTACAAAGCACAACCGTCAAGGTGAACGCCGTATGTATAGGCTACGCTGTAGGTTACTCGTACGTCCGGGACAGAGGCATAGCGTAGAGGATGAAGATAAATAACAGCAAATGTTAAATTAATGTGGCTCGTGGACACGCTGATAATTATTGTCCAGTTATTAGAACATCAATTTTGTCCTATAATAAAACTAAGGTAGTTCTTGGTTATAAGCCACAGTCGGCGTGTCAGGAAAAGCCTGTATCAAACAGCGTCTTGGATGCATTAGTTATGAGGGAATAGTCACAAGACAGCATTAAAAGTTCTGGTCTCATTGACCTGTAAAACGCATTCTGAGTATCCCAATATTAAGCCGAAATCTAAAAGCCAAATTATCAGATTAGACTCGGAAACATTTTCCAGTGTAAGTAAGCTTAATAGGTCATTCAGCGGAGACAGTAAAATGATGACGCAAAAATGGAATAGTTAGTCTTCAGTTTATATTTGGAACTTTCATGAGAGAAACACAGAAGGACACAGAAAGAGACGGAGAGAGCAAGGGTACTCTATTTTAAACAATTCCCAAAGGGTATTCCATATGCCCACCTAAAACAACTCCTAAAGGGTATTCATAATTATGCTCGCCTAAAACAATTCCCAAAGGGTATTCCATATGCTCGTCTGAAACAATCTTAGTACAGCTAAAATGGAGCAAACTAACGATGGACTTGAAAATGCGCTGATAATAAATAAATCATCCTACGACTGAGATTTTGATCACGCTATTATTGTGTTAATTTGCTAATAATGGAAAATCATCATGTTACTTCTGTTTTTGCTTTCAGTGGCTTCAATAAAAAAATTGATTGATTGATTGATTTACTGGTTCATGGCCTGACGGTTGAAATTATAATAGGTGTAGATCAATAATTGCCCGACAGTGACGATAAACACACTCGGGTCAGCTGAAAGGAACTCCAATCATCGAGTACGAAGCTCTTCGTCAAGAATTCTCTTCGTGAGGACATCAGTTTGACAGTAAGCGGCTGTGGTGTGCAATGATGCGTCATATGAATTTAATGCCTAAAGCTGAATGAAGATGAATCTATTTATCCAATGTTCTATTTGACTGAGTCATAATGACTCTAACATCATTAAAGATTAGCGCAGGGAGCGCCTCTTAGTAGGAATCTTGAAGGGGCGATACGTAATTTTTTGGAAAATAAAATAAATAAATAAATTTATAGCGCGCCTAATTAGGCTAGCTTAACAAGAATAGCACATAGTGAGCGTGCTTAGTTGTACATTATACTCAGCTTCAAATAATCATAATTTATATGTTTTTCATTACAATCGAGCCTAAACTATCAGTATTAATAGGCTACTGATCTCTGCATTTAAACAAATTTCCTTTGTCATATTTTATTTTATTATTACTATTACTACTATTATTATTCCCAATTCTACATCAACTTCCACGATCCAATTACATCTCTAATTACAACGTTCTTCAGACTTGTGAACCTCTTTGAATTTACTAGCTGTGAGAATTCAAACGCCAACAAACCCCTCATTCTTAATATCTTTCTTGTTGTACTCCAATGACTGACTGACTGACTGACTCACTCACTGATTGTTTTAGTGATTCACTGAGTAACTGATTGATAGATCGACTGACTGAGGCTGACTGATTCAGTCCCACTGACTGAATGACTGACGTAACTGATTGATAGATTGATTGATTGATTGAAAGGTTGATCGATCGATGTAGTACAGAAGCACGAGTGACTTTTTACCACATGATTAACTCACCATCCCCCACCCCATCTCCTTAGTTCTCTTTCCTTCCCAACTCAATCCCCATCAGGCCTGTCCCCATTCCCACCCTATCCCCATCAGGTCTGTCCCCATTCATTCCCACCCTATCTCCATTAGGCCTGTCCCCCATCACCACCCTATTCCCATTAGGTCTGTCCCACTCCGTCCCCATTTGGTGTGTGTTGCCGTCCCCATCCAAATTAAGCAAAAGACAAACTGATCCCCACATCAAACAGTTATGCAAAAATCTTAAGTTTTTAAATGCAGAATAGGCTACTTAGCTAAAGTTGAAAAGATGTCGAACATTCAATGATTTCAATTACATATAGCGCGATAACTTAACACAGGCCCAGTTAGCTTAACAAAGTTAATTACTAGAGCGGACAAAGTTACTGCAGTATGTAGGCCTATAGGCCAGCAGCACTTCTATTTCCATCCTCACTGTTATACCCGTTTCTCCATTACCGTATCACCATCTAGTGCACACGTAATATCTGAATATGCTTCGTAGACCTACTTAATTAGTATGCGAATGACAATGGGCGTTTGTCTACTAATATCGCGCAACAGAACGCCGAAACATGTTTACGACAAAATTAGGCGTAATTGAAGATTAGACAAAATAGCATCAGCTTTTGGTGCAAGTTTATTCTTGGCATCGTCTCCAGTTAATGGCGGCCCACGATCATCCAGAGTAGAGAGGAAGCTGAACGAAGACGGATATATAGAGAAAGCTGATTGATAGATTGATTGATTGATATAGGTCTAGAACTCAGAACATTGGTTTAAAAGCCATCGTTCATCCTATATCCTATAGCCCATGTATCTATGTATGTACATGTATGCATGTATGTATGGATGTACGTTGTTATAGGTCTATTTATCGCATACATGAAGACATACAGTACGCATAGGCGACTAGATGAATGCGTGCATAAACATTTTCATATATAATTTACATACATACATTTTACATGCATGCGAACATACTCAATGGCATACATAACCTTTATGCAAACATGCATACATACATACATATATGCACACATACATACATGCATACATACAGGAATATATACATACACAGAGACATGCACACATTCATGCATACATATACAATAGAAAAACACACGCATACATTCACACCGACGTAGGTGTGTGTGCTTTCACAATTAACGAGAATCTAAAATTACACTAGTATAGACTTTCACATCCGCCATTAACTCCTATACTTAGCACGTGCTATGAAGTTCATTATAATACTACTGTATGCTTATAATAGATAATGAATGTCGACGAATTCTAAAGTTTCAATCGATCGGACCTCGATCTGATGTAATTAACTAATTACCGTAATCACACGAGTCAACCAATTCAACTTTCTCTCAGCTTCCTCTCTTTCTTTTCTTTCTGTATCTATTTGTTACATTTGCATCTATTTTTGCTACCTCTGCATTTCCATCATCTGCAGCAGCCCTTCCATAGTTAATGGGAGTGTTACGTGGTTTCTCCACTGGTTCCCTTTCTGGTTTCGTTCCGGCATCAGCATCCCGCTGCTTTCTAATAGAATATAGTATAGAATATTCTTTATTGTATAAGACCAATAATATTGCAAAACCGCATTTTGACTTACATGAAAGTTTAAAGGATTGCTTTCTCTATTACTGGATTTAACTCTCTATGCAGTTTATAAATTGTTTGATCGCATGTTAGTTACATTTGATAAATGTTATTTATCTTTGATAAATCATTTTATCTAAACTAATCGTTCTTTGGTTACATTAATTATTATAACGCATCTCGATTCCTTTATCTGCTTATTACTTCAGCCGTACTTGATCAAGATCTGTCTAAACTGCTGTGAATAATAGTTTCTCAATCTTTGCCTATGTTTCTGCCGACATTCCTTCCATTTTACTTACTAGAGGCGAGAAATATTTACAGTATGAACAATCAACAAAATTGCAATCAACACTGTATGCAAAGACAGAACTTGTGTGCAATTGATAATCGTGCAATCTAATATTCGCAAAATACAATATGTTTAACTGATTCATTCATTCATTACAGAGATTTATATAGCACCCTCTTCAATGCTAGTACTCAGAAACGACCCCGACCTCAGCACGGCTAAAAAGGACAGTTTTGCTGTTAGAATAAAACGTATCGGAGTAGATCCTGGGGAGGAAAAGTAGCGTCAAGGGGAGCTTGTCCTGCCTATTTGTATGGATCTGCTGTTCTTCGTACGCTTCAAGTTAACGACAACTTTCTCCGCTAACGTTTTCTTGTTCTCGACGACGAAATCATCAAATTAACCCATTCGAATTGACGAATACCAACCGAACTTTAATTCTGGAAACGTTAGCCGTCACTTGCCACCGTACTTGATTAACGGATTTCGAACTTCGATCGCTCCGCTTGCGTTGTTGGCCGAAATAGTCCACGAGAGTCGGATTCTTTGATTGAATTTCGCTCATCAGTCTTTTCTGTGACATCTAGGACAGACGTGTCTCACTGCGCTGGTCATCAGTCATACATCGTCGACGACTTCCCAAGTCATGTCAATCGATCGATCTTCGATCCGTCTACTCGAACGATTTGTAGAGTAGCGTTAACTCGAGATAAGACACACACAGCCTTTGAGTTTGGGGCAAGCTTATAGTATCGGGGACTGAAGGATTATACTATTATAGTGCGTAAGTTTACTGGCGTTCTGAGTGTCGGTTAGGGTCAGGTTAGGCGTCGTGAGGGTCGGTTAGGGTCAGGGTTAAGGTTAGCGTCGTCGTTCGTTAGTTCATTGTGACTTTATTATAGTCGTCTACAAACATAGGGCCTATAGCTCGATGTCGTTTCAGAAGCTCACTGACCCCACTAGTGGCTTGCTGGAAAATATTGTCACTGGCCAACCATCAAAAAAGCTTTGACACCTGTATTAAATGATCGATCATAACTAAGACTGTGAGGAAAAGAATTGATCACCTGATCAATCATGCCATGTATCTTTTCAAGTACATGTAATAGAATTCTCCACTGATCGATTGTACTCCTAGCCCAAATGTCTTCGCGAACTCTTCACCATCCAGTCAACCTGCTCAAACCGATCATCCTTCTGTCTCACTCTTTCTCGATCTCCCGTCACTACTCATCTCAAGTTGTCCAACCGAGCCATGTCCAACACTGCAGCACCACGTCTCTGGAACGATCTGCCTTCTGAATTCCGCACTTTTTCGGTTCCTCCACCATCATCGCCAATCATCCTCCATCATCTGCCTCAGACTTCTCAATCCTTCACCCAATGCATTCTACTCGAAACTAAAGCCTCTGATCCTCTGGACACCGGACTCGGACCTCCTTCGGACTACTCTCTTGGACAACTACTCTGACTATATAGACGCAGCGCTCGTCAATAACCTGGTTCCCTGCGCTTGGCTTTCAGTGGCGGTTTAGAAGTTTGGAGATTACTATTACGATTACGATGCGATAAGTAGTTGTAGGGGTACCCCGTCAGAACGGCCCAGGACAAATCGGCCCCGACAAGTGGGCCCCGACATAATGGCCCCGACAAAACGGCCCTTGTCAAAATGGCCTCGACAAAACAGCCCCGTCATATCGGCCCCCGTCATAACGGCCCCCGTCATATCGGCCCCCCGTCAAATCGGCCCCCGTCAAATCGGCCCCCGTCAAATCGACCCCAGTCATATCGGCCCCAGTCACATCGGCCCCTCACAAAATATCCCATGTCCAAAGTACTTTTAAGTTGGATTGATGAAAAGAATTCTTTGCGTAAATAGAACTTGGATTGGTTAAACCGTAGTTTACGTTGCCAAATTATTTTATGTGGTCAGTTTAAAATGGAAGTTGGATTGGTGAAAATAATTATTTTCTATTGCGTAATTAGAAAGTGGATTGATGAAACTAATAATAATAATAATTATTTGTTGCGTAAGTGGAAGTTGGATTTACGATAGTTATCATTGAAAGCATTTAAATAATTAAATACGCCAACCAGTTAGCATTAGACGATGGTCCCCGCAATCCATTGTCCAGCTGAACCGTCGCTTGAGGCCTCATTTCAACATAGTTTTTAAGCGTAAGGTGGAACATTGGATATTTTGTATGGGGCCGATATGACGGGGGTCGATATGACTGGGGCCGATATGACGGGGGCTGATATGACAGGGGCCGGTTTGACGGGGCCGATTTGACGGGGCTGTTTTGTCGAGGTCATTTTGACGGGGGCTGTTTTGTCGGGGCCTATTTGTCCTGGGCCGTTCTGACGGGTCACCAGTTGTAGGTCTACGTTCATTGCACATCAACTGATTGCCGTAAATGGTGGCCATAATGCAATCCTTAGGGTAAACTAATCGTAACTTTACGCTCACATAATACAAGTCTTGGCCGCAATGTTGTCATTTAGATTGCTTATTTCTATACTAATATTGCTGTTTATATTTGTATTTATTCATTTCTGTGCTGCTCGGCTATGGCGAAAAATGGTTTGCATAGAAATACAGAGCACTTGAACACAAGGACAAACTGCTCATACACAGCAGACATAGTGCGACGAGAAAGAGAGACCTACAGAGACACAGTGAAACAGCGAAAGGGAGACAAAGACAGAGATCGAAAGCGCAACAGATGAAGACATACAAGGACGAAGAGAAGGATCATCAGACAGACGCATCTAGGAGAGATCAAGCGAGAGGAAGTGATGGACTCCTGTGAAGACGAAATAATAGATGACCACGACGACCGTTGTGGAAAAGAAGATTACTGTTTATGGCTGAAATGAAAGAGTCTCGATCAACTACAATGATCGTCGAGTAGTTATTGCGAGGCATGTAATACCAACTGCGGCGCGCGGACGTGTCATCCGTCTTGATCTGGCAAATGCCGGTGTTACAGTTGGTTTATTTGATTTCGCATGAAATCACCCGTTATGCGGTTGGCAGCCGGGAGAACATACTTAGCAGGACAAGCAAGCAGTCAATGCCATTGCTCACAACGATATACAGTGAGACAAGGGAGAGCGAGAGAAAGAGACGGAAACAAGTTTCAAATTTATGAAAGGATACATTTTGTCAATTTATAAGCCTGGCTTTATATGAAGGAATCTTGAAGAGAAAAAATTTAATAACGTCACATTTTATTAGAGGTTTACAGTATCGATTACATCGGTGTTGAATAAAACTGAGAGCCACTGGGAGTAGACTGCATCAATGCCACTTGTATAATTTTATATGCGATCAATAATATCAAAATCTATTGCTTGGTTTGCCTTTAATGTTTCGAATTGATAATTGACACGTTGCTTATTGAGCTGCTTAATATTAAGCAATTGATTCAACCGAAGCATCAATTTCGCAAAATTCTACACAGGAAGTATTGGTCCAGGCGAGATATGCCTTGGTGGTTTAACAGGTGGTCTCCTACAGGCATATAAACCTATATGGGTATCAGAGTGATAAATCGATCTATTGCTCAAACTTTTGGGCAATAAGGCCCGCTGATAAAAAGCATTAAGCTAAATTTCTGAACATCGGTAACATGGAAATCCTGATGTGTGCCTGTCTATAACTGCAGAGATGTGCGCGTAACGAATCCACCTGTGGGCTTCTAATTAGTAATCAAGACTAGCAATTACACAGCTCTCAAGACACGAAAACCTATTTAAAATGGCACTTCTATAAACATCCGTCTCATTGCAACACATTCGACAATCCAGAATATAAGAAGACCAGCAGGTTAAACTAGTAACTCTATATTTGCCAGTTATTATTGGCTTTGTCTTAGAGCCGAGAAGAGACTGTATTATATAGGCGCAAATGAGCTTCAACAAATATTCTGCATGACAGTATATGCTTTTTAACACTCGTCGTGTATTCGGCGCTTTTGTAAAGAACTGAAAAGGCGCTACAGTAATTGTCCAGAAACATACACGCATTATGTGCTATAGTGCTGTCTCTGCCTCTGCTCTCTCGCGAGCATCTTCCACTCATGCTGAACACTACTGAGGTGATTGGAAGCATCGAGGTTCACCACTGTCTTGCAGCCCTGGCACCGACAAGAATATCTTCTTTCATCTACCGGGAGAATTTAGAAGGTGTGATGTTTTTTGTATTGTATTGTATTGTATTGTATCTGGGCATTTATAAAGCGCCTCTAGCAGACTATTCAGAGGCGCTTCCAGCGTGAGCACTCCGATGAAACAGAAAAATTTTCAAGCAACGGACCGAAGTGGATAAATCACCTGCCAAAATCTCAGCCAGAATTTGTGGGGGAAGGTTATTCCGCAAAGAAAGACCCACAGTTGCAAAGGCGCGTCGTTGAGCAATGGTTGTCCTGGTCCGGGGACGAAGAGGTCAAATCTATCACTAGAGCGAAGGGATCTGAGAGAGACAGAGAGAGAGAGAGAGAGAGAGAGAGAGAGAGAGAGAGAGAGAGAGAGAGAGAGAGAGAGAGAGAGAGAGAGACAGACAGACAGACAGACAGACAGACAGACAGACAGAGACAGAGACAGAGACAGAGACAGAGACAGAGACAGAGACAGAGACAGAGAGACAGAGAGAGACAGAGACAGAGAGACAGAGAGAGACAGAGAGAGAGACAGAGAGAGAGCAGAGAGACAGAGAGAGAGAGAGAGAGAGAGAGAGAGAGAGAGAGAGAGAGAGAGAGAGAGAGAGAGAGAGGTACACAGGTACTTTGGAGCCTGGCCATGGTGAACTCTAGAGACCAAATGGAGTGGAGGGTTTACTTTTAAGCTGCTAAAAGGCTATAATTATTATTCCAGTTGGTGATTAAAAATTGTAAGCACTTACTTGCAGCAAACAAAATAACCAATAAATGTCTATTCAACAATAAAATTGTCATTAGTAACTTCTACGGCGCCTGTGTCTAATGCACAAGACATAAACCGATGGCGAACTAACACCGTAATCAGATCAATATCTAGATGAGAGCAACCTATGAATTATTTAAGCAATTTGAAGGGTAATTGTTTTAGCGCTATACACACCTCGTAGTATGTTGAGAGAAACTAAAAGTTGTCTGCTACCTAATTCTCTAACAGTGAAGAGCAAGGAACCGAACCTCCAACCTTGTCACGAGGTGAACACTGACAGGTCATGATACAACAACTACTGCCCTCTTCATGTCCGCTAATGCCCTCCGATGCTCTCCGATGCCCTCTAATGCCCTCTATTCCCCTCTGACGTTCTCTAATGCCCTCCGATGCCCTCCGATACCCTCCGATGCCCTTTAATGCCCTCTGACGCCCTCTAATGCCCTCTGACGCCCTCTAATGCCCTCTAATGCCCTCTAATGCCCTCTGACGCTCTCTAATGCCCTCTGATGCCCTCTGATGCCCTCTGATGTTCTCTAATGCCCTCTATTGCCCTCTGATGTCCTCTAATGCCCTCCGATGAGCTCCGATGCCCTCCGATGCCCTCCGATGCCCTCTAATGCCTCAGATGACCTCTGTGTACAAAGTAATGCAACTCTGCCGGTATGCCAGGTACACCGGTCAGCTAATTAACCGGTACTTACAGAAATAATCCAGGCAAAAATGGCCGTGCACTTCGAAGTGCCTAATAGGCAGGTGCAGACAGAAGTAGTAACAGCCGAAAACTAAACACGGCACGAAAGTCAATTAATTTCAACGGCTATTGGACACATTAGCTACAAGAAGATACAGGTGCACTGTCTAGTGTGTCTCGGACATCCATCTTTGTTCGAGTGATCATTATAATCCTTACACCTGTGTGTATGCATATCCATACGTTTCTGCATGCATATATATATACATAAGTTTGTATAGGCCTGTATACGTGTTTGTATGTATGCATGAATGATATCTGCATGTAATAACGTATGTACCCACGTACGTATGGACGCTGCAGGTATTATTCTTATTATTTTATTCTGATCTATTTCTGTATTTATTCAGCGCTGAGCAATTGTGAGAAAAGGACTTATTCAAAGTTCCTACACAGTAACTGCCTCGGGCGAGACCCGAGCCCGTACTCTCCGCGTTACAGGCCGAACGCTTTAACCAACCAGCTACCGTACCTCACGTATATACGCATGTAGGCCTATGTATGTATGCGTGCATGTATCCATGTATGTATGTATGCATGCACGCAATTATACTTGTATGTATGATGTATTGTATGTGTATGTGAATGCGTATATACAATATAGAATTACAATTGAATAGATGCAATAAGTATGTACTTACTTTTAATCCATGTTTTACATAAATACATGCACGCATTGAGAGGATTTTAGAATTGAGATCAAAATGCAGTCATGATTGGTTTACGCCACTTAGGCAACCGAGATTTCACCGTGTCACCTGTAGACCTATATCTAGCAGTTCCTTTTATTAAGAATCTGCCTACTTCTGACTCCATTCCCAACATCTGCAGTGCAGCATAGGAGCTTTATCGTTGTCGACCAGCCATTCTGACACAGCCTGTCTAGGAACACCATGAGCCCACATGTCCAGAAGTCCCGTTCGGTTTTAAAGACACATCGGCGTGTTAAGAAATTTAATGATTTGTCGGTCATTGTTGAAACATACAGCATACAGGCCTCAATTTTAAAATTGTCCCTAGACAAAGTCTGTGCTCCGCATGAGTTGTGAGCTGAACATTTGGTATATGCCCATCCCTGCCTGACAACTGCACTTACAGTGTATGCAGCTGTTTAAGCTGTTTATTACCCACCGGTACGTGCCGCCCATGTTTGGTCACGGCTCTATTCCCTTAGGTAACGATAAATCTAGGAATCTAAACGACGTAGACAATTACCGTGCCTTATTCCTGTCATTTCTGAAGTGTTTGAAAATTTACTTCTTCTAATTTGTGACGAGTTTCTTAGTATACCGATGAATTGCAATTTGGGTTTAAACGTGGGATGGGTTGTAATATTTGCTCTAAGGACAACTGTCGACCATTTTACCAATGAGGGTAGTTCTGTATTCATGGATTTGTGTATCGTGCGACTCGTCAGTATCTAGAAAGCGACAAGCGACGGGTTATGACTTCTGGCGTCACTGATTAAAGATGTCACACCAGTTCGTTATTTATTGGCTGCTACTCTACGAGGACGACATGTTAATATGCTCCTCTGTTAAATGGGCTGCAAAACATGCCTGACCTTTGCATGTCTATTTCTAATGATTTGCCTCTGCAGTTCAAATCCTTTCAATCTTCAATGTATTGCTGTAGGTAAATCAGCTAAATTCGCAATTAGGCTACTTCCTTGACTCTGGAAACGGATCGCTTCCTTGAGTGCAATCAATAAAATACCTGGATGTGGTAATTAACCATGGTAAATCGCTTAATGTTAACATGGAACGGATGAGACGATATTTCTTCTCTGCCTGTAATTGCATCTACGCACGTGCCAAAGATCTCAATGAGCTGGTACATCTATACAAGAAAGCTACTGCTTACCAATATTAACTTACGCTTCAGTCGTAGTTAAATACACGGTGAGACAGGAAGA
>JACEVL010000019.1:302500-525000 GCA_020284085.1 Aporrectodea caliginosa | reverse complement strand
CATCAATACGTTTGAAGGCTCAAAACGGTAGTCATAAATTTTGATAAAAAAATAGTGTCATGGTCGTTCAGTGTGGCGATAACCAACAGAAATCCTAAATATTTTCCACTGGATTGCCCCTTGCCCATTCTAGGAACGAACTGGCAAACGGGTAGTTTTCCGAAACTGGGAGGAGTGTTCCTCATTGGCCTTGAGGGTGAAAATAGCCTCAATAGACTCAACTTAGCCTAGGCCAATTTGTCACAACTGGCATGCAGTGTAAATCACAATCTGTACGTAAACCCTACGATTCAACTGACCGTTTACATTGTCTTAATGAATAGGATCAATGCTCATTAACGACACGGATCATGCATCGTGTTACGCCTGTTATCTCGAAGGCGTTAAAGTGGACCCAGTGCCTCTCCAAATGCTGACACAAATGTCACGCGAATCTCATGTTTCAAACGCTTCTTAGGCTATATACATGTAGCCTATAAGTTCAAGGAAAGCGCTAAATATAAATTTTCAGATGTCACAAAACTAGCCTACTACGCGTAAGCCCAATGACGTAACTTTGCCCCACAAAGAGGTGTTGACCAGTGCGACCACTCTCTATTTTCTGAAATCCCAAGCTCTTGCCAGAAAAATCCCAAGATTGGCCAAAAGTGTACTTAAAATTCCCAAGTTACTGAAAATGAAAAAGTTATGATAAAATATGAATTGGGTTTTAAATGCGATGCTAAGAACTGGCAAAGAAAAGACCGGAGCATAGCATTGAATTAAAACATTACAATGTTTAGCCTACCAGTTAAAATAATGAATAATGATAAACGTCTTTCTGACAGGCCCACTGCGCGAGTTTTTCTAATCTGATTCGCTGCCACTGTTTGAAAGTACGGTAAAAAAATAGTCTTTGGACCATAGAAAAAAAAGATTGCTATGCAAAATCCCCAGATCCAAGTCTACCCCCAAAATCCCAAGATCTTGGGAAATATCTCAAGGAGTGGTCGCACTGGTGTTGACCAATCTCTTCCTGCAATGTCAACCATAGTGTGGTGTCAACTACAAAACTGATGATATAAATTCAATAAAGACGTCATGATAATGACGTCTTTATTGACGTCATCAGAGTAACAATCGCCATATTATGACGATTGGTACTCTGATGACGTCATCTTTGGACCGATGGTCTCATGCCTTGGAAACGAGTCGATAGAGGTTCTTTTGGGAAATTATCGATCAGAATATTATAGGCTAAAGAAATTCGAAATTCGACGAAAGAATTAACTGCTCTTTTTGAATGACCCACAGCAAATTTCATTTCGAACAGAAAATCATCGAAATTATCAATCAGAAAAAGAAATTCGAAATTCCACCAAAGAAATGCTGAAAATTATAATCTAATTAGGTCTACAGGTAAATACGGGCCTATAGGCCTATAGGCTACTTACGGGGTTCTACTGCATATATGGAGAAAGACTTGGAAATTGCGTTTTAAAGACAGTGCAATTATATATCGTAATCATAATTGTAAATTTGTATAGCGCCACTTCAAGATAAACTCTTTGATCAGAGGCGCTCCCGACATGTCAACACCAAACCACGATTGAAAAGAATGGTTTTCAAACAGAAAAGGGGTAAAGGGGCAAAGGAAGACAAAGTCTTTCATTACAGGCAACGTAATAGCGCAGGGAGCGCCTATGGGTAGGAATCTTGAAGGGGCGTTATATAAATTTTTTGAATGAATGAATCGAATGAATTTCAGAAAGATGGACCGACCGCAGCTAAGCTTTTGTGGAGCGCTGTGGAATTTCGAACCATATTTGCCTTGCGTGGCAGAGCGAAGGAATCTATAGGACCTGGTATGGATAACATCGGCACACAAAGCTTCCTAAGATAAACTGGGGAACGACCTGCAACTTAAGGCTGCAAGACAGTTTTACGCAAAAGTATTAAAATCTTGAACTCATTGCTTTTTTGCATAGGAAACTAGCACAGTTTCTCAAGTATTAAGCTAGATTAGATATAGGGCTTATATGGGGCCTATGCGCCAAAACAATGATGACAGTTTAAAGGAATGCATTTCAGACACTTCGTTAAAGATACAGAAAAAGATCTGTTGTCCAATCAATCGAAAATGTGAATACCGTGCGAGGAAGGGCTTGATGATTCAAAGATTCTATAGTCGTTGAGGAAGTGTTACAGTTCGCTGGTCAACGGAATATCATCACGTGTCACAGAAGAGGGTCTTTCAAAAACATCGTCAAACGCTCACTTTCTGTGAAACGTTCTATCATGGCTTTATAATCTATTATTCAGTCTAGAATTTATTTAATTAATTATCTTATTGTCTGACAGATTTTCAGAAGGTTTTTGGCAGAATCGAAGTCGAAAGCAAAAAGATACGTGGTGTTTGGGGCAGACCATCGACGTACCGTTAATAACAGCATACGTCAATGGGGTAAAGTGTCACGTTGGGCGGCCATGACAAATCCATGAAGATAGCACACTCCACCAACAATTGCCCTACGGTCACGGCGGTTGGCAGCCTCGCGTCAAATGACCTAATGCGAAAGCACGCGTTGGACTTGAAGGTCTTTAAACTAGTAGACCTTTGAGAAATTGCATGCTCAATCCGCTTTAATGCAAATGTTGGTGGACCGATCTTGATAATTATGCGTGTATTTTGAATACGACATGCACAAATGCTACCCGGAACTTACTCGCGAGTTGTGAGCATTTGATTTTAACTCATTGGCAGACAGACATAGTGCAGCTCTATCGGGTTTTATAACATAGCCCAAGGTCAACAATGCCCATTATTGGATGACGTATTATCATTTGTTATGAAAATGTTGCCATGCCGGTGAAGGCGTAATTTTATTTTCGGGTTGAAGGAATTACATTCTTATTATGACGTCACATTTTATCTCTGAGAGTTTGAGTTTATGTCATTATTAAGAATAAATCTGAGAAATTTTATAGCGCCACTAAAACTGCTAATAAATTTTCATGCGTCACGTCCAACAAATGTTTCATTGTTGTTGATTCATTTCGATGGAATCATTAAGTAAGTAAGTGAAACGTAAAAGTCTCTAACTGGGTCTGCTAATCCAATTCTTCATTGAGCTAATGGAGCCCACAGCCAGGGCCAAAGTTCTATTCTTTAGAACTATCAGGCAGTACAAAGAATCTAATCAATTACAGGCCAATTTTAGTAATATCCTATTTTGCTAAACTTCTTTAAAAAACTGTCCATTCTGGATTGTATTATTTTATCGATAAAATGAATTTATTATAGGCCTCCCCTGCAACACGGCTCTACATGTAGGTCTGGATAATACACTGCCATGTCACTTTTGGATAGCCTATGCATAACAAAATCACGAAGGTTATTGACAACAAAATTCTATAGGCATATTTATCGACTTAAGTAAACATTTGATACTGTGGATCATGACATTACTAAAACAGCTGTAAAATTATGGGATTCGTGAAACTCCCTTCCCCTGGATGAGAAGTTTTCTCTCCTTTCGTCAACATTAAGTCAAATGTAACCAGGAGTTATCTGGCTTTGGTACCATGAGATTTTGAGTTCCCCAAGGTTCCATCCTGGGTCCTCTGCTTTTTTCATCTATTTTAGTGATCTTCCTGATTCTTCCTCACTTCTTCACTTCGTCCTTTTGGCTGATGAGTCCAATTTCTTTCTTTCTGATTGTTCCTATCAACATATAGTATTAGAATGAAACCTAATTGAGGAGCTAAAGCATGTTTTTGACTGGTTTAAAGTCAATAAATTACCCCTTAATATTGGTAAATCCAATTATATCTTATTTGATTCAAGTCGTAAACTATACTACCACAGCAAAAGGAATAAATTTTAATTGATAATAAAAAAATCCCCAAGTCAACTCTGTAAAGTTGTTCGGGGATTTATATTGATTATACTGGGAGCGCCCCTGAGTAGGCTTCTTGAAGGGGCACTTTATCAATTCTTGAAATGAAGGAATGAATGACCAACACATTAATTGGTCGGTACACATTAATCATATCTCAGCCAAAATAGCTATATCTATAGGAATATAGGAATAATTACACGAATCTTCTCAATCGTTACAAGCATTATTATTTTTACTGAATCGTATACACAGTTGTTTACCGTTACCTATGTTATGCTAATTTAGTTCTAGGCATCAAACTATAAGTGAAATTACTAGACTTCATATACCCCAGATTGAGCGCATTGTTGGGGTTGTTGCTAGGTCCCCAGTTCACTTCTTCAACAACCTGGAATAATACATATAGACAAAATCAGATAGCTCCAAATCTCTGAGGTTATGCATAAGTACACGTTTAACTAGCTCTCCAATGCATTCTCCAATTATTATTAACACATATCTTATTTACATTCCCTTTTACACGAAATAAAAGTATTAAGTATTTGATTGAATTTTCACGTACTAACTTACGTAAAATTCACAAAAATGGTAATGGACCCTAACAATTGGAATTAACTTCCACAAAAGCTACGCCATATCCCTAACCTGTCTACATGTTTTCAAAAGACACCTGAGAGCTTGCCTTCTTAACAATATGTTACCGTGACATTGTAGCGATTAAATCTTATCAAATGCCACGTTTAACTAATTAATTAATATAATACTAGTATAAGCTAGTCAATTACAGTGGCGATATATAAAAGATGTAGTGGCGGTACATAAATATAATATTAGATTAGGTAAGAGGCTTTTAAACGTAATTTAAATGTCACGTGATGTACTATGTTGCTAAGCGACCAATGACGCTAGGTGGATAGAAACACAGGGACGGTTAAAGACCGGTAATGACAGTTGAGACGTGGTAAGTTGAAGTGATGAGAGTAGTGAAAAGAATTGCCGAGAAAGGAAGGAAACGGCAGCATCGTTTGAGTTGCGAAGATATACGTGGATCGACTTTATTAGGAGCGATCACGGTGAATCCAGGATTTAAAGTGTTTCGATCGAAGTGGAGTTCGAGCGAACTTTAATCTTGCGAGCGTCGGTGGTAGTGAGGCGTTGCCACGACATTATTCGATGAAGTAAGACGGCGAGATTCGAAGTCAATCGTTCCTGCGAAAGTTAGGAAAGACTGTCGTTCTGCTGTAGTTACTGTTGAGAGAAAGTGGATGTGTAACGGAGTAAAACAGTGGGATTGCTAAGTCATTCGTTCCGGCGTAAGCTTGGAAAGACTAACATTCCACTGGAATTACTGTTGCGAGGTTGTTTGGGAGCGATCGTCATTCGGAGCCAACTGCGAACCAATTGGACGGTTAGTTGTGAGGAATTTAAAGCGTGAGACTATCTTCCTACGTGTGGATTCGGATATTTCTACGCTACCTTGACTTTCAAAGACGGAGAAGTGATGTACGTATTCGAGACCAGCGATTGATCCTCGAGTATCTACGACTACGTGAGACCAATCCAAGAATTCTTCTTCGATAACTTCAACATGAGATCCACGTGCACTTGTAATGGGGAATCAGATAAGCCTCATAATAATCTATTTATTGTAGATTAAATACGCCACTATAGGTAGATAGGATTTGCTTAATTGTTGTACAGGATTGACTTATGTTTTCAATATTATTTTAATCTATTTACTACCATGTGTCCAGTGTCAATATTTTCAACAACACTTATCGTACGTAAGGCCTTCTCAGCCAAGTTCGACTAAGCTTAAAAGCTATATATTAAATATTAGGCTACAGACATCAACCGTGATCTTTTGCCATGTTATCAATTTTTATAGTTAAGTATTTTGTTTTGCGTATGTTATTTACGAATCAGTTGGTTCAAACCTTGTAACATAAGTCGTTATACACTTTGATCAATTGTTACTGAAATCACTAGTGACTACTCGCTTTTATGTGTAAAACTCTAACTTTTTGTTATCATGACATCACCTGGACAAATTGGCCATTATAACTAATTATCGAGTATTAATATTTCCCAGTCCTATTTTGTTGTTGGCTTAATTCATTCTGATAATTATAAGGACCTTGTCTCGCGGGACTTGAGTTTCTTGAAGGTCTCCTTTTGAACCACTGCTCCAGTTTATATTTTCCCTAAAGAATGCTTTAGTTCAGCATCTTAATTGTTATCTGTTCTCAACCGATGATCGAGCATTCACCCATGTTGGCGAGATTATTTGTGCATGCTCGAGCTCTCTCTACGCCCTGAGAATGTTAAAGGCCCATGGTCTACCCACTCGGGCCCTTCACACTGCCGCTCGTGCGACTACTGCTGCAAAGCTTCTATATGCGGCTCCGGCGTGGTCACTTTTGGATAGCCTATACATAACAAAATCACGAAGGTTATTGACAAAACATTCTATAGGCATATTTATCGACTTAAGTAAACATTTGATACTGTGGATCATGACATTACTAAAACAGCTGTAAAATTATGGGATTCGTGAAACTCCCTTCGCCTGGATGAGAAGTTGTCTCTCCTTTCGTCAACATTAAGTCAAATGTAACCAGGAGTTATCTGGGGGACTCGCTACTGCCGACGATCGGGCCCGTGTGGAGAGATTCCTAGCTCGGATGCGAAGATCGGATTATTATCCGTTGGCTCAACATTCGATTTGGGGGGGGGGGCGGCGATGGTGGGCGAGGCCAAAGACGGACTATTACGATCGGTTGTACGATGCAGGACTCATGTGCTCCGTTCGATTTTCCCTCCTACTATTGTCCGCCACCATGACCTTCGACCGAGACCACATGACTGTGTTCTACCGCTTAAAGATGACAACAATTACATCCCAAGGATTT
Source organism: Aporrectodea caliginosa (assembly GCA_020284085.1). Classification (NCBI taxonomy): domain Eukaryota; kingdom Metazoa; phylum Annelida; class Clitellata; order Crassiclitellata; family Lumbricidae; genus Aporrectodea; species Aporrectodea caliginosa. Next base: position 518,207 of record JACEVL010000019.1, on the reverse strand, counting down.
TATTTAAGAATTTGATGTGCCCCGTTGACCAAGTCGCCTTTTACTGGAATATATATTTATAAAACAATTAACTATTTCCATTTTTCTTTTAAACGGGCAATACCACTTTCTGTGATGTGTTGCGGTGTGTCAACCTAGTGATTCAATATTAAACGAATATATTTTGTTCTGAACAATTTTTCATTTCTTTAGTCTGAACTATAAATTGTAAAAAGGAAAATAAGTAAGAATATTCTAAATCTGACTACCAGCAAACGCACAGCAGCTTACAGAAGCAATAAATAATAAACATTTATACAAAGTCGTATAGCATTTTTCATTCATTCTGGAAACTTCTTTTTGCAAAGGCATCAACTCTAGGTAGGGTGAGATCATGTGGCCTGGGTCTCGCATTGTCTACGCTCCCCTACATTGGCAAATCCCTACCAAACAGGGGAGGCATAAAGTAGCCATGCGAGGGTAATAACTTGATTCATTGGTCAGGAGCTTGATTGATTCTTTATTAATTCAGCTGCATTTTCGCACTTTGGTGCACGTGACATTAGACAAGAGATATAACATTCTTATTAGAAAGAACGTTCTTCGCATTCATTTGTTCAACCGGGGAACAATGCAGGCGCAGGGAGTAAGGGACTTAAGGGAGCGACTTCTACACAATTCTTTTCGATTTCTCTACTGTCATTGTTTTGTGTGCATTGTTTTTGTAAGTGTAGGCGTTTGTCTCGCGCTAAAAAACGATTGCTTAGGCCTTAGGCCTACTTATACTTGAAATCAATCCTAATACCCCAGATTTGTCATCATCACCACAGCTTGTCTTTTTCCGATCGTGCCTAATACTAGGATTGTTCTTCGTTAACGAGCTTTCAAATTGCTTCGCGAACGGACAATCTGGATATTGACCTGATAACAGCTGTGGATTTGGTGCGCCATAGATTGACTACTTGATAGAGCACCAACACATAGGCCTATAATAGCCACGAACTGCAGGTCGTACAGCACTGATAACGAGCATCTCGTCCTCTCAATAACAAATACCTGTTAGTGTAGAACTAATTCCTTTCTTCAGAGATATCTGGACAGCGTAAAGACGTCTGCATAACGTAGACATAGGCTACGCTATATCAATGAATTGACGAATACAAATAGGCCTACCCTTAATGCGGGCATTTAAAACAATAACTGGGTCATCGAGGTCACGGGCGAACTTTCTCTTCCCGTCCTTAACCTACCAACCGCCGACTGCGTCCTATTAATAAAATCAGTTGTAGAATGAATTATGACTTTCAACAGTTCGAAAGTCGAAACCAATTTGAAGACGCATTATTGACGTTTAAACTGCTTCAATTAAAATCCAAAATCCATTAATATTATAAAGCAGATTGAAGCAGACTTATTTATAACACAATATAAAACTATTTATGATAAATTCTTTCCACTAACTTTAAACAAGTGCCGGAGTAATCTTCTTTCAAGCAACCTTGGGTGATGAGGTGTTTACTTAAATCGAGTAAGAAAAAAGCCGATATATTGAAAATTTATTAAAATTACAAATTTAGCCAACAAAAATAAATTTACAATCTACTGGAATAAATTCAAGACAATCCAGATCAAAGCAGAAAGAAACTATTATGCCACGGAATTTTGTAAACACAGTAAAGATCTTAAAAAAACTTGGGGCCTAATACGAACTATAATAAAAAGGAGGGAGCACGATTCGAAGATCGATTCGCTAGATTAATAGTGCTAAGATCGATGAAGCTGAAATCATGGCGAATAAATTTAATAACTACTTCGTGAATATTGCACAGTACCTCGCTGAGAGAATTCCTGAATCCCCAGGCTCATAATTATAGGCAATAATATCCTTTGGAATTAACACAACCTCTCCCAAAGAAATTCTGAGCCTGAGCCGCTCAATTCGTATAACTCACAGTAACATCGACCCCTTCATTGCAAATCCCAGCTTAGACACTGTTGCACAACAGTTAGCTGAAATAATAAATTGTTCTTTCTTCACAGGTAATACATCAGACCCCTTCATTGCAAAAATAGTCCCAACATACTTAGCCAATGACAACGCTGGCCAATGAAAACGCTGTTTCGCCCCGACGAACATTCTATAAGCTTAGCTGAAATTTTGATAGAATAAAGTTGCTCTTTCTCCATAGGTAGGATCGAACTAGTCGTCGCATTTCTTTTTAGCCTGTGGCAATCAAGGCAATCTTGATGGATAAAAATAGCGAAGGTCGTGCCTGTGCACAAAAGAGGTGAAAAGGATGATCCAACTAATTATAGGCCCATATCTATTCTACCCTACTTCTCAAAATTCTTTGAAAAATAATGTGTGACCGGCTTTAGAATTACATTGAAAAAACCAATCTCATATTCTCCTCCCAGCATGGCTTCCAATCCGGACACTTCCCGTACATGTCCTTGCTAAGCATGCAGGACAAGGTCTCGAATGCAATTGAAAACAACGAGTAGACCCTGTGCATTTTCTTCGACTTGGCTAAGGCCTTTGACACTGTCGATCACGGTATCCTACTTAATAAACTAAATAACTATGGTATACGCGGCACACAACTTAATTGGTCAGACAGTTGCTTTGAGAGACGTCTTCAGTGTGTCAGCTGTAACGGCTCTCTTCAGCCTCAAGAGACATAAAATTTGGGGTACCCCAGGGCTCGAATTTGGGCCCTTTGCTCTTTCTTATTTATAGGCCTACGACCTCCCTAACGTCTCCCCTCGCCTAAACTTGATTCTGTTCGCGGACGACACAAACGTATTTTTCCAATCACTCTTTAGACACCCTGTTTTGAATAGTGAATGAAGAATTTTTCCGAATCGCTGACTGGTTCTGTGCCAACAGATTAACCATCAACCTAGATAAAACAAATTACATCCTATTTAAATCCCATAGAAAAATAGCCCCGCTTGGAAACCAGAAAACGTGTATCAATAATATAGAATTGTTATCAGTTAGCTCGACTAAATTTCTGGAGTCTGCGTGGATAATCACCTAACATGGAAGGAGGATATATAACACCTCATCCAGAATTGCAAAAAATATCGGGATATTAACCCGCACCTAGCACATCTTACCCATAACTATCAGAATAAAGCTGTACTATTCCCTTGTGTATCCCTATTTGACATACTGCAACATGGTATTGGAAGCCACCTATAGTTCAAGGCTACATAGACTAAATGTCCTGCAAAATGAGCTGTTCGTATAGTGGGAGGGGCCCCTTACGGATCACACACTATCAATTATTTTCTCAATTTAATCTTCTAAAAGTGGAACAGATAAGAACCTTACCAGTGGGGGAGTTTCAGTGGCGTAACGAAGGGGGGACAGAGGGGGACAGCCGCCCCCGGGCGCAGCACCAGAGGGGCGCAAAATTAGCTTTCAGTGGTACACAGTACTATGTCAAGAACGATTAAAAGTCAACAAGAAAAGTAAAAAGGGGCGCAGTCATCAACCCTTGCCCCTGGGCGCTGAAACCCTTCGTTACGCCACTGGGGAGTTTATGTACCGTTATGACAGAGACCTTCTCTCCCAGTATTTAAAGGAATTTTCTGTCTTAACTCTGACATGCATTCACGCCTTATGAGAAAGTCCAGTTCTTACCGCTGTATCTATGCCCGCACAAACACCAACCTATTCTCAATCAAACCAACTGGCGTTTCAATTTGTGGGAAAAATCCCACCTGAAATCCTACAGTCACCCAGTTTGTCGATATTTAAGAGAAAACTGGTCACCCATCTTGTTATGGAGAATAACCAATAGTCTTTTCCTAAATGAACATGCTAAAGGACCTAAATTGCTGCCATCACTCATTAGGCAACATGACTTAGTATAATTAGGTGCCCCTATTTAGCGGGATCTAAGATCCCTTCAGGGTCCCCTTCTTGTTTAGCCATAACAAGTTATTTCATGTTACTACTGTGAGTTCTATTGCAGGTTCAAGTAAAAGAATTGATTGATTGATGGAACGAATTCCAGTCATGCATCACTCTTTGTGTCTCTCTATCTATCTGTTGTCTGCTTGTCTTTCTGTCATTCTATCTTACCATCTTACTCTGATAATGATAAAGACGATGATGATGATGATGACGACGACGATGATTACAATGGCATTGATGATGATATTGATGACGACAATGACAATGATGGTGATGATGACAGATACGATGACGACGACGAATGATGATTTAGTGTAATGATGATGATGACGACGTCGACGACAAATGTTGGTGTTGATGATGAAGATGATGATGATAATAATGATGACGAGGACGACGACGAAATTTTACTCTGTTCTTCCTCAGCCGCCTATCAATATTCTTGAATCAGTTATTCGATTGGTTATCAATAGAAGGAGTTTGCTAAGTGGAAGAGCAATTTGGAAAATGAAAATCGTCTTTAGCCTCCTTCGGGTTTTCATTTGACTTGATTCTTATCTGAAAACTCGGCGTCAAATCATTCAATACAGTCGCCATCTGGTGACTGATAGACACAAACGATGGACTTTGTCGTCGTCAGTCCGCTGTCATTTGCCAGATGATCTGACCGTGAGGTCAAATATATAAATCTCCGCTAGGTCAGAAATTTGTTTCGAGAGTTCTGCTCAATCTGCGCCCCAGCCAACTTGGCTGTAACGAGTACACTGACCGTACACATCGGGCGTTTGCTGTTGTGGAATGAACTTCCCCTCCTCTGCGGGTAAAACTGTTGTCTACTCATTCTCTGAAGGCGTTTCTCTTTCCCCGGGGCTTCTGCACTTACAGCGTCTCTAAACAGTTCATACTGCGACAGGCGCTTTATAAATGTTCAGATACGATACGATTATTATTGTTATTATTATTATTATTATTATTATTATAATTATTATTATTATTATTATTATTATTATTATTGTTGTTGTTGTTGTTGTTGTTGTCTGAAAAGTCATCTCAGCAGATCTCAGAGAGCGTTGGCAATGTTCCGGAGAGGCAGATGGCATTCCCCGTTGCAGAGCTACTGAGATACGCTGGAACAAGTACGATGTCTCCAGTGGATCGTGCGTTGCGGCCGTTATCCGGCTTCCCAACTCTAATATGAATTGCAGACCTTCGCTGCTCCAAGCGCCGCCGGTTTCCATGGCGACAGCTACAAAGTCATGGCTGGTAGTAATTGTAGAGTATTTCACCCTCTTTGAAACAGTGGCGCGTTCGGCTGCTTCGCCAGCTCCGATTGATGTGTAAGGAAGATGAGACGTGGCGTAGGTGTCGGGCAGGGGCGGATCCAGGGGGGGCCAATCCGGCCATGGCCCCCCCATTTGAAATTTACACAGGACGTGGCCCCCCAATCGCCAAGTAGACAACGTTCACTCTGTGATCTTTTGTGATGAAAAGAAAATGAGGATATATAAATAAAAATATTATATTTGTACAACTAAATAGCTTCTCTCAAGTGTTCTTTCTCAAATCTCAAATATCAAATTTTAAAATATTAGTAAAACTACATCATTACTACATGGCTCCCGAAAAGGTAGTTGAATCATTCTTGCTTGGTTTGTGTACCATTTGTTAACTATTTCTGCCGAGTCCTGGTAAGCAATTCGTTTACCTCTGCTCAATCCAGATCCTTTGCCTGCATAGGTCCCTCCCTATGGAATAGACTTCCTCCTTCTCTACGCTCTGCAATCCTCACTGGTAGCATCTCTATTCTCTACCTCTTTCTGCAACCTTAAAACATTCCTTTTCTCTTGGAGTACCTCGCACTGGGAGCGCTTCTGAAAGGCTTATGCTATGAGAAGCGCTTTATAAATTATCAAATACAATACAATTCAATACCTTAAGGCTTATGGCGTTCTTATTTTCTAGATTTTATATTAATTTAAAAGAAATTATGATTTCCTAGTAGGCCTACTACTGTCCACAGTCAAACTCAAAAACGACTCCAGCAACATCTTAGCTACCATGCAGTGACATATCTGATGCCTTTCAGTTTTGAAATAATAGAGCAATTTGTTCACATGACAGCCTAAAATGCAACCATTGCAGTGTGGAAATTTAAAAAATTTTAAAGGGGAGGGGCATATCACCCTCTTCCCCTCCCCCTGGGCGCTGCGCGCTCAATGATCGTCCTTCGGACGCTCCATTGATGTATAAGGAAGATGAACTTTCTGTCCGCGTAGGTGTCGGGCACTGTCACATCCCATGCCAGGCATCGTCCACGTGACCAAGGGATCAGCGTAACACCGTCTGGCCGCTTCCCATCTTCTCTTGAGAGGCCGAGAGGTTCTTTCTGAGCAGGTATTTTCGCTCTGCCAAGGGCTCTCCAGAGGACGTCGTTTAGCATACTGTGCCGCTGCTGTTTACCGCCTCCTCCTCTACAAACCAGTCCGTGAAGTCCTCTTGCGTCGACTTTTGCCCGGCAGTGGTGGCATAAATGCGGCTCACAGAGTATCGTGCCTAGCCTCATCCCGACTGCGACCCGTACCTCCTCGTCTGAGAGGCGCAGGCCCAGAGCAGTCACAGGTGGAGCTAGCATCCAGTCACCAGAGTGAGGTGCTCGAGAAGCTAGTAGTCGGGCACGATCACGTGGAGCACTAGTGGACTAGAGTAGGCCCTTCCACGCCTTGTCTGTAAATAGGAAATCCAACTCTTTTTGGCGATAAGTTGCTGCTCCTGTGGGTGGTTCTGCACCTGTCATGGTCAACCAAGCGGTGAGTGCTGAATTCGCCAGTTTGTACGGTATTTCAGCCGACTCTGTCGGTAAGATGCATGCCTGAAGTTCGTTTTTGCTTGCAGCAGAAGCCAGAAAGGCGGAAAGTGCCAGCTTAGATGCACAACGAACACCCAGACCACCATCTCTCACCGGCAGAGAAGCCTGGAGCCAACGGTCGCCGTGAAGGTCTACATTTAAGATGGTTGAAAGACCTTCTCTCAATAAGTGGTCGAATCTGGCCAAGCCTGGGCAATCAGTACAGACAGCTGTGCGCATACAGTATAACAGCTTCGGCACACTTAAACTGCTTCTAAGTATGACCAGAGCGTCATGTGTGTTAAGTATTGCATTGCTCTTTCAAGATCGTTAGCCTTAGATTCCACGACCATATCCACCGCTGGACCTGGTAACAGAGGTGCACCCAACAACGTCATATGCTCGAAGGCCGCTCTCTTGAATTCTTGAAAGGCCGGGTCATCAATCGGCATCCGGATGTTGTGGCACGCGATTTCTCATTTGCTGCGGTTTAATAGTAAACCGAGGTTCTTAGATTCTTCCTCAATCAGATGAACATCGGCGGCCACTGTCTCCTTGCTGCCACCCAACGTCAGGTCATCCAAGTATCCAATGCGCAGTTCAGATCTCAGCTTTGTCAGAACCGGTTGTAGTACAAGGCAGAATTCCAGAGGGCCCAAAGGATCGCCTTGCTGTGTCCCCTCTTCCGATCGTATGATGTGTGAGCTGTAACGCAATAATGGACGATTGGAATAGGAAGCGTGAGCAAATCGGTAGAGCTCTGGTATGTCTCTAGCCACCGCCTCTAGAAGCGAATCTCTGCGCAGAGTGTTGAACGCGTTAGTGAAATCTAGCTTCACTAGGATGCTGTCTTTAGGCATTGTGGTTACCCAACGACGTGTCGCATGAACAGCTGCCTCAGCACCTCCTGGAATGCCTACCCCAAGCTGAATGGGAGCGAGGAGCTGGGATAGTCTTGTCACCGCGTACATATTAGCGCACTTCGCCGCCAGGCGGCGCTACGTGTAGCCCACGGCAATCGGTCTTATGCCACCGTCTTTCTTGCTTAGGGCTAAAAGGTTTGCTCCATAGTTGACCTCATTCACCTCTTCAGGTAAACCTTCCTTTAAAAGGAGATTGGCAAGGTCGGATAGATGTTGCCCGATGTTTTCGTCCACTCCGAAGGCCATGAGATCCTTTAGGTGCTGTGGGGTGATGCCATCAGAACCGCCGTAAGAACCCGCTGGGAAAGAGGATATTGCTTTTGAGACTTCTTCTTTCGAAACCTGCAACGCGATGAAGCGCTCTGAACTGTCTGGATCGCACGGTTGTCTTCTGTCCACTGGCGCAGGCGGGTGCTTATGCTGAAGCGCGGCCAGAGTTTCTGGTGTGTCCAGAGCCGGCTTATCCTCGCTGCAGATGATACGGATGGCTGCTTTGAAGTTGCCTTCTTCAAGCTTGCTGGCAACTGTAGACGCCAAATACTTGGCAGGATCATATTTGGTTGCTTTGGGCTTATCCGAGTCACGAGTCGTTGTTCGACGAGAAGGTGTAAAAATTTAAAAAGGATTTTGTGCTTGTGACAGTATTTTTTCGCACGTCGCCTTGGCCCATGTGACTGCATCAGGCTCATCCTTCTCATGTATACGGTGGAGCCTGAGCCATACGGACGGTGTACACCGCCTGTAGCCGAGTGTTTTTGTCTCGGTGAACCGGGTGGAGGACGACCAACTCGGGCTATTGGAGTGACCTCGACCTTCAGTCACTAGAGGCGCTTCAACCTACCGACTGATACGCGACGAATGCCTTTTTCTGCGTACTCCTTGGTGCCTCGACCAATAGCCGAGACTGCGTCATCTTCCACCAGTGAGGGACTGCTCGTCGGCATCGTCACCATGCTTGTGAACGCTGTCATCCGTGGCCACTTTACTCTATCGACGCAACTTGGCTCAGAGACTCTGAACATCCATGCCATCTTCAGTTGTCGACGGGAATCCGTTGGATGGTAACGCGTGTGCGTGGGCCCGCCACTGGTGACTCTTGTATCTTACTGACAGTTACTGTGCACTGTTTTGCTAACTGATATAATATTTTCGTTCGTAATGACACTTATTATCATAATAGGCTAGCGCAGAGAGAGCCTCTGAGTAGATATCTTGAAGAGGCGCTATATAAATTCTTAGACTGAACGAAGCAGAAGACATAATACAATGCAACTGCATTTGATATCGCCTTTCTTCCAAATGTGGCTCAAAGCACAGAAGTGCACACGCCTAGACGGCGCAGAAGCAATTACATTGCAGAGAAATTATGCGCGAAGGACTTGCTCACGGTCCATAAACAGTAACCGCCCCGAACGAGGATCGAACCCGTAGTCTCCGCGTTACAGGTCAACCGTTCTAACCAGTCGGCCACCGTGCCGCATATATATTGTTACGTGTTACCCTTATATATGGTGCTTGGACAAGTTCTAGTTAGAGAAGTTAGCGTGACACTCGATAGGTGGAGACTGTCTAGAGGCGATGTCTGGTTGTTATGGGGACGTTTTTTAGTATGTGGGAAGGTAGGTTTAGGAGTATCTGTGTTGGGGTGCCTGCATACAGTGCATAGGTGTAGTGAAATGCATTAAATACCTACAACTTTCAGGATGTAGTGTTTAATTCGTCGTTGACCTATACATACACACACAAATAGGGACTATACATACCTATATGTATTTGGATGCTGCCTTCTAGGATTCGGTGTTCTAACGTATTGCTTTGTGTGCTTAGGCGTATCTCTCGGTATGAGAGTGAACGTGTATCAATGTTCGGTCATGCATGGTGAGTTCATGGACTGTGTTTAGAAAGGAGTGGTTGGAGCTTATAAGCCATGTACTGTACAGGGATTATTTTAGAGCTTGGGCTTAGGTTGATGCGACGGGATCGTGTTGCGTAGAATAAGCTAGCGTCCAAGTCTCCAGTTGTAACTTAGTTAAGGTAGATTTAAACTGCAGCAGGTTTTTCTAGTCATCGATGTAAGCTAAGCTGTTTTGTGTTGACCGAGGATCTGCAGTTGTTGTGTAGTTTGTCGACCGTCTTTTCAATACATGTATTTGACGTTCTGCTTTGGAATATGGTTGATGTTTCGTTTCTCATGTAAATAAAGAGATTTTATCATACCCTTAGACTTACATCTAGTTAGCTAACAACTAGAGGGGGACCTCTAACAGTGTTTACATGTATTTATATAGAGCGCCTTTAATATGTCTTTATGTAGAGCAGAAACGGACAAATATTTTTTCAACAATAGTATTGTCATCAATACTTTGAACAGATTGCCGGAATTTGAAAACTCGTGTCTTTGGCATGTTTATAAAACATCCATGTTTCCACCGGTGCCATATGATGGCGGATCAGTTTCTCGCAATTCTTTCAAAATAGCCAGGTTTCTTGCGGAGTCAGCAGCTTGCGACAGTCGCACACGGACTCCCAAATGGTCTCGATCTGTTTCCGACCTATTTCGACAGATGGTCTGAAACACACCAAACAAATAAGGCAAGGCCATGAAAAGGAGGCAAGTTCAGCAAAATGTTCCTTCTGTGCATAGGCCTCTGACACTCCAAGGTCATAAAAGGAATTTATAGATAACAGACATGGTAGCTGATTGGTTCGACTGCTCTCTTTAGACGCCTTCAAATGAGTATACAGGTGTTGAACAGGTATACATATTGTGGGTCATGCTGGTCGATTGGTTAGAGCGCTGGATTTGTAACGCGCAGAATGCGGGTTCGATCCACCTTATCTGAGACGGTTGCTGTGTAGGAACCTTGAGCAAGTATTTTACTCACAATTGCTTAGTGCCATCGACTGATGCTTTGTCATTAGATAGTGATGCTTGATAAATTCACAATATAACAATAAAATAGTAATAATAATATTATCTCCTTCATGTCCATTCGCAACTGCTCAGTGCCTTCGACGGATGCCTAATAAATAAATAAATAACAATACCACCACTACTGCTACTGCTACTACTACTACCGCCACCGTAACTACGACTACTGTCATTACTACTATACTGCCGTCGTTACTACTGCTGGTGTTGGTGCTGCTACTGCTATTGCTGCTACTATACTGCTACATTCACAACAACTACTACTACCGCCATTACTACTACTGCTACTGCTGCGACTACTACTAATACTACTACCACTACCACTACTACATCCCCAAGACCTAGCACTCTTATTTCTACTGCGACTACTGCCACTACTGCTGCTGCTGCCACCACTGCTACTGCTGTACTACTACTACTACAAACCGCACCACCACTGCAGCTACTGCTAATACTACTACTGCTACTACTACTGCTAATATTTCTGCTACTACTACAACAACTTCCACTACTACTACTACTGCTACAACTACTATCACTACTACTGCCACTGCTACTACTGTTACTACTTGCACAACTACTACTCCTATTAAGCCTATTACTAATAGTAATAATAATATTTATCTTTTCTAAAAACAACCTTTTCCGTTGTAATATGTCTTCGGATGCGACAGGGCAACAAGAGTAAAATCAGGACAATCACCAACTTATGGTATGTGAACGTAACGTATGGTTAGGTACAATAACTTATCACAAGCACCCGTCAACACCAATGAAACACACACAAACACGTACATATGCAAGCAGACACAAACACAAATTCAGGCACACAAACAGGTACAGAGAGGTCTTTGAAAAGGCAGACATTGTAACTGTATAGTTGCGACAATTTATATAGCATCGTCAGTAGCAAGACACAGAGAAGCAGACATAGGCGAGCAGACAGACAAACAGACAGACATACAGGCAGACAGACAGACAGGCAGAGACAGACATGAAAATTGAAATAGACAGACAGATTACGGCAAACAGGCAAGCATGGACTATACATTAATCACAGTGACAACCAGCAAATAGTTTCCTTTAGATTTTCGTTACACATGCATCTTCCACCAAGTGAAAGAGAAAGCCAATGTTAGTTTTTCTTACTTCTTCGCTTCGTCGCTGAAGAAGCGCCGCATCGCAAGATTTTTGCTTGGAAGGACCTATAAGCAGTCAAGGAAAACAAAATTTTAGCACAAAAGTGTCTGATCAAATACCCAGAATGCTCCGTATAATAATAAACTGTTTGATCGTGTATCTGTCTGGGAGTACGGGTTGATCCTCGTCCCCCGAGACGGTTGCTGTGTAGGGACCTTCAGCAAATCCTTCATCACAATTGCTATATATATATATTCGTTTATCGAGAAAACCAATCTGACAAAAACGCAGAAATGCTAACATGAGTGATAATGAATAATTAAAGTTCATTAGAATATTTTAGAATAAACTAGTAAATATTTTTATATAATGATCTGGGAATAAATTGAGAGTTGTCCTTTGGTGGGAGAGTGTGGTTGTGTGCTCTAGGTCTTAATTGGTGAGAGGAGAGGGGTCGGAGTGGAGGTGGGAGTTGGTGAAGTATAGGCCTATGCTTGGGGTTGTGTAATAATTTTATGGAGAAAAGGAGTTTCGCATCGGCTGTAATTATTGGCAAGTTCAGAGACTGTTGGAAAGGATTGCTCTAGGTAACCTAGGCGTTTGACTCTTTTTATGAGTTTTTGATGCTTCGTAATTAGATAGTTGCGCTTAAAATCGTAAAATTATAATAATAACAATAGCAACAATGACATTAATAATATAGCATAAGGTAACATTATAAATCCGTTTAAGTTCCTTAAAGCTTACCTTTAGGTTGAACATGCGAGTGAAGTAGGTCAGCGTCATTAGTAAATTTTCACTTGCATTCGCTCTGTTGGCTGCGCTTGTCTCGCTCAACGCCCTTGAACACAGTCATTAAAAACTCATATTTATGCAAAACGGTTCCCTATTCATGAATAAAATATATATTAGCATATAAACAAACGCCATTAAACTCACATTGTTCATACTTTCAGTTATACTTGGTCCTAACCGCCTGCCTCTATGTTGAATATTCATAAGCTACTGTAGGCCCTATGTTCTATGTGGCTGGCATACAAATGACGGATACTTATTAGGTGCTGTTTTATATTCACGATTTATCCTTTATATTTATGGATGAATTGTAGCAATGTGCATAATCATTGACCCTAACCAAGTTGAAAGCTATGCATTTTGATGTTTGCTGACAATTTTGATGTAGTTCAATTTGTTAAAATCACAAGTAACTGTATTAATTAATTATGCCTAGTAGCAGATGATTGCATATTAAATATCCGATAATATGTTATTAGGCATAATAAATGGTATGATGCATTTTCATAGAGCTGTTAAATTCTCATGATTTCTGTCTGGTAGCAGACGATGCATATTCATGAAGATCGAATTTTCGTGGCCTGTCCGTACCTTTCGTAACCGTCTCTAATGGCACATATGTATTGGCCGACAAGCCTCAAATTTTGCAACGCAAGGGGTCGAATAGGGCTTTCGGCCGATGTAGAAGTCAGTTCCTCGAAGATTGTTTCCCTGCACGAAGGAAAAGCAGTATGGGAATTGTAAAAAAATAACTGGGGGGGATTAGACGCTGATTTGTGTGCAGTTTAGGTGTGAAATGTAGACTTTACTATGGGGCCAAAGAAAGACTAGAAGGGTTGAACCCCCCCAAACTCCCCGCAATTCTCACCCTGAGGAAAAGACACGATAATAGATCAGAGAGAGATAGAGGAAGAGAAGGAATAGGAGGAAATGAGAAAGCAGAGAGAACAGGAAAAGTATTAGGAGTAAGAAGACGAGAGAGAAGCAGCCGGAGGAAGAAGATGATAAGAGAAGGAGAAGGACCGCAGGGAGAAGACAAGGGGCTATGAAAGATAGGGACGAGAAGGAGAGAAAGAGGAGAAGAAGTACGGTAGGTGGAGGGAAAGGGAAGAAGGGCAAAAAATGGAAAAGTAGAAACAAGAGAGAGGAAGAGAAGGAACAGGGCGAAAAGGAAGGAAAAAGATATAGAGACAAAAACAGAAGAAGGTGGAGGAACTAGACGGGTAGCAAAAGAAAAAGAAGGTGATAAAAGAGTAGGAGGAAAGGATGGAAGTGGAGGGGCATGCAGAGAATGAGGAAGAAAACCGACAGAAACTTGAAGAAGCACAGCAGGAAAAGAATGGGGAGCAAGAGAGAGAGGTGGATTTAAATCCGAACGCAGATTGTTATACAATACTATGCAGTACAATACAAATCGATGCAAATAGAACACAAAAACAATGCAATACAGTAGATTGAAATCGGAGAGTTTTACACACCTCAGTGACATCACTCGCTTCAGTACAACTTCAAACAAGGTGAACACCCTTCGAATTTCTTTTTCCGGTACAAATGATTCCTCAGAGGCAGAATCTGCGGACGAGTAGTTTGGAATGGCAGCTGGATTTCTTGAAGCTCTGACTGATGTAAGGATCTTGAGCTGCAGTGTAAAGTAAAGCTAGGGTAAGGGCAAGTAAGGTTAAGATAAAGGTAAGTTTAAAGCATAGTAAACTAAGGTCAATAATTAAGGTAAGATAGGATAGGCCAGGACTGAAAGTATAACGTTGCCTAAAATAAGGTAAAATATGGTAAAGTAGGAATTGCTAGTTAATAACTTGTTCAATGAAGGAGGCTCGAACCCGTACTCTTTCTCAACCTTGAAACCACCCAACTAAAGCGTCTGCAGCTCATCCAAAACTCACTAGCCAGAGCCGTCACCAGAACGCCCAAGCATCATCACATCACTCCAATCCTCAAATCACTCCATTGGTTAAAAATCCCAGAGCGAATTCACTTCAAAGTCCTATCACTAACCTACAACTCCCTACAACACTCCCAGCCCAGATATCTTCGCGAACTCTTCACCATCCAGCCAACCCGTTCTACCCGATCATCCTCCGTTCTCACTCTTTCTAGACCCCCGGTCACTACTCATCTCAAGTTCTCCAACCGAGCAATATCCAACACTGCGCGCGTCTCTGGAACGATCTACCTCCTGAATTCCGAACTTTTTCGGTTCCTCGACCATCATCGCCAATCATCCACCATCATCTGCCTCAGGCTCTTCTATCCATCACCCCAAGGCTTTCCACTCGAAACTAAAGTCTCTGCTTTTCAAGAACTCTTATCCTGACTCATCTGATCCTGTACCTTCCAATCCTCGACCTAAAAGACACCCGCCTTAACATCTGCTGTGCCCTCTCTGATCCCCTGGAAACCGGACTCGGACCTCCCTCGGACTACTCTTTTGGACAACCCCTCTGATTAGACGCAGCGCTCGTGAATAAGCTGGTGCCCTGCGCTTGGCTTTCGAGTGGCGCTTTAGAAGTTTGGAGATTACGATTACGATTACGATTACGCATTAAAAGGCGGGCGTTCCAACCAATCGGCTACCGATTGATAAGAGTATTCGATTGGTTAGGGTTAGTGTGAGGCAAAATAAAGAATGGTAGGATACAGTAGGAAGGTTTTGCATCGGGTCAGTTAAAGTGAAATTGGATAGGGTAGCTAAGGCTTCTAAGCAAATTGCCACTTTGAAATGGCAATCCCCAGAAACTAAAACCCCCATTTGTTTTGTGCTAATTCATTCTTTTATTCAGAGTATTTATATAGCGCCCATTCAAGAACCCACTCAGTAGCGCTCCCGGTCCAGCCACGACTAAAAAAAAGACTTGAGGGACTTGTAGAACCCTGGTGGATTGATCATAAGTAAAGAGCGGGGCTTACGCGGGAGGTCATTCCAGAATGGAAGAGCCCACAACCAAAAAGCACAGCGCTTCCTAATAGCCAAGCGAACCTGTGGAATTAGGAGCATGAACATCGATGAAATCTGTCAACTGTCAACAGGAAACCGTTGATTGGGCTCAACGTGTCATTCCTCTAGTTTATCTTTCTCTTCTTACCCTTCTAGTTTTCTTCTAGTGCCTTGTTTTGTTAATCGATACATTTTATCTCATTCTAAATGACTTTAACATCATATAGGCCTATATATAGGCTGGTACAGAGAGCAGATATGATTTATTTTGCTCTTTAAATTGAGGGGAAAATTAAATTACAATTACAATCAGCAATTCAAAATAGATCAGCCAACTTACTAGTTCAGACACGGTCGAGCATGTCTTCAACATGTTCTCAAGGACCTTAAAAATTAAATAGTTTAACAAAATTCAAATTATATGAATATCATAAGAACTAATTGAAGAAAAATTAAACTGAGAACTTAATTAAGAAAGCCTATTCATGATTGCATAGTCTCATCTATAACCTTACTTCTGTAGAGCAGTTGGTAACCTAATCATCATTCAACGAGGTTGTCTGATCGACTTCCTCTGGTCATAGCTAAACTAAAAAATTTATGTTCTCGGTTGCTGGACCACCTAGACAATGGAGCTCTCTCCGTGCATCTGTTCGTTCTGCGTGTGTTCTCAATTTCGATGACAAAGCATCAATTGATCTCAATTTCGTTATCAACTCTAGATTTACTTTCAAATTGCTTATCCGCCAGAGGCTGTCTCTCTGTCTTAACGGACCGATCTGGATGTTGACCTGATAAATAATGCCTGGTTTTGGTACACCATCTTTCGATGCCATTGTGCATTAAACACCGGCAAGGTTCAGGTTACTAATTAACATTGATTAACTAAGATGTCAATTCATGCGACAGTTCGACTGGTCTGGAAACCGGAAGAATATAAGTAAGTTGAAACAGATGACGTTGAGTGACGTTAGAAGCATTCACGGAGTAAACGAAATCTGACCTCCCATGATGCCGAATAGAATCCCTCTTCTATAGCTTTGGATTGTATGTTTCTATCCTTTGACAGAAGAATGATCGCCCTTGCTCTGTCTGAAACGCAACAATTTAAAAAAATTAAATCTAATCTAATCTATGTTTATATGTAAATGACAGTCTCAGGATTGATTGATGTCTCGTCATTAGCCTATATAGTGGCACTTAATAAATGAGTTAGAATAGAAATATCTTCAATGCTCCCTGCCTTTGGAGGGAATTTGAACTCCCACCTCTCGGCTGACACTATAGGCTATCGGTAGAGATACTAGAACTTCGTGGCAGAGTTTCACAATTCACGGTAGCATTTTGTAAAAATGGGCGATATTCAAGCAAATCCACGGCATGAAATCGATCTTCTATATGCTAAACAATAATGCAAACAAGAAAGAAACGAAGCATTCTCTAAGTAGGCCTATAATAGGCCTAGATGTCAGAATAAACGTCCTGCATGCATACAAAGCTCTAATCAATGTAATCCAGGCCAGTGTAAAACTTGGTAGCCTATATAGGCTCAGGCCAGATGGGAAATGTAGACCTCATTATTTTCAAACTGCTCATTATTATTATTTATAATGAATTAGTGCTAACTACATATGATTATATGATTTCTGTATATAAAAATATATGTACTTTACAAAGGAAAATACACAGTGAAGCATTAATTATATCGCATTACAAAATTCGTTACAGTTCTATTTTCTTCATTTATGATTTATCTATACCTATTTTATCTGCATTAATCTTTCTGCTAAAGCATCCCCTTTCCCCTTTTGACTCTGTATCAGGCACAGTAGGCCCCTCAAAATCGTTGACCTGTGCCAGCTGGTTCACCCTCTTTCTGGCCTGATGTAATTATTTCAATAACACAGATTAAAAAAAAGCAGCGCGTTTAATGTCACGCTAAAGTGTCAGAGTCAACGATCGGCACATAGTTTCTGCATTACCTTGCAGACCTCCCAAATATTGTTGGCCTACATGTAGCGCCAAGTCCGCTTGCTCACTTGTCGCCTTGAATTTGTCCCACGAGCGAGGACTAGTCCGGCTAAATTCGAGCTTTTGCCTCATTGGCCCTTCACGGAACCAACTCCCTGTCAACTCCAGTAATTTAACTAAATTTGCCAAAATCTCGGCATTTCACACTGGGAGCATTTTGGGAAATATAGACGGCAAATACACGGGAAATCCGAACGTCGTGTTCCATTAATTTAACGGATTTCACAGCATTTTGGGAAATTCATGGCAATAATATCACGGAATTCGCGGCTTTCTGGAAGTTTTGAATTTATATTATCCCTAACTATCGTACACCTCAGCAAGTAATTATAGAAACAAAATAAAAGGGTCTACGTACCAGTGTGGTGTATCTGGTGACAACATACTACAATTTTGTCATCATTTTTGTCCACTGTGATTCCGTATATTTCCTGGTCTATCTGGAAACAAATCGTAGATAAAAAACACAATTTCAATAAGACTCATAAAGGTAAATAAAAATAAAAATTCATATTATCTGCCACTTGAAGTCTTGGTTTCTCATTTCCTCTTTTCCGTAAGCACTTGCTATGTGATTGCGGTTTGCGCTGTAAAGTCGGGAGCACCTCTCAAGAATGTGCCTTGAAGTGGCGCTATATTAATTTGTGATTGCAATTATGTAATCTAATCACTTATGTAGCGCTGTAGTCACAACTTCCACGACATCCCGTGAAGTGAAATTGCAATTAACATTACATCCAGTGGCCAAGGTGCCCTCACCTTCGGCCCCGTCAGATTACCGACCAATTTCTTTCACCCCAGTACTATCAAGGATGGTGGACAGAGAACTGGTGCAGCGATACATTTACCAGGCGATGACAGTTCCGCCGATTGAGTGCCTCCTTAGGGACCAGTACGCCTTTCGTCCTACAGACTCTATACTACCTCGGCAATTATCTCGATCCTGCATCACGCTTCAAGTCTCCTTCAGACAAATAATTACGTATCCCTAATATCCCTAATATCGCTCGATTTTTCACAAGCTTTCGACAGGGTACGACACTCAACCTTTGCCCTGAAGCTATCAGATCTTGACATTCCAGATTCTGTGAACAATTGGCTATTAATTTTTTCAAGGACAGAGGGGATGTTACGAGGTTCCAGGAGGTGTTGTCCTCGCTGCGGTCTATCAACGCTAGCATCGTACATCATTAACACTTCAGATTTTCAGCCGATTCACCCCGAAAATCACATAGCAAAATACACAGACGACACGTATCTACTAATTGGTTCGTCGATGCGGGGAACAATCTGTCAAGAACTTGCCTCCGTTAAGAGCTGGGCAGTGCGTAACAATCTCCGACTGAATTCACAAAAATCAAGAGAAATGATAATATCTCGTCGTCGGGATGTGAAAGTCCCAGAGTTGCTGGAGGGACTGGAAAGAGTAACTTCCATTAAAATACTTGGAGTTACCCTGAGCTCCGATCATCGAGTCAACACTCATATAGACGCCACGCTTGCCTCCTGTGCCGGGTCTCTTCATGCCCTGAGAACGTTAAGGGCACATGGACTACCATCGGAGGCCCTACATGTAGTGACCAGAGCTACTACAGTCTCTATAGGATGATGTACGCAGCCCCAGCCTGGTGGGGCTTCACCACCGCCGCAGACCGGGCCAGGATCGAGCGTCTTTTGGCAAGGGTCCGCCGATCAGGGTACCTGAACGAAGATTCGCCAACTGCTGCCGTGATGGCGGACCAGGCCGATGCTCGCCTCCTGGCCGACTGTCTGCAGAAACGACTTCCATGTTCTTCGGCCGCTTTTTCCTCCGATTGTCGATCGTCATTACAAAATGAGACCACGCCCTCACAACTTTGTGTTGCCCACTAAAGATCATAAACTTTTCATCTCATGAGTCTTGTATAGAAAGCCATCCTCTGCCCACTAATGCTGATATCCGATCCCATATGTCTTGTATATAAAGTCATTCTCATCTCATTCTCAATTACTATATCTCATCCCATATGTCTTGTATATAAAGCCATTCTCATCTCATTCTCAATTACTCTCCTTTTAATTAACTAAACAATTCATCAGGCATAGTTGATAACAATTTGTCGCCTTATTGTCGCTCTAAAAATGGGCTTCCCGTCTTATTCATTCATTCATATCGAACATTTGTAAAGTGCCCCTTCAAGAAAACTAATCAGAGTCGCCCTCGACTCCAGCACGGCCAAAAAGAGCAGTTTTGAGGTGAGAAAAGAACGTAGGAGAGAAGGTGCTAGGAAAGAGGCGAAGCTCCAGAGGGAGGCCATTCCAGGTCGAGGGACCCACCACCGAGAATGCTATGGTACGATCGTGCTTAGCATTCATACGTAACTCTTGTTGTTCAGTGGCAATGTACCTGATAGAGGTGTGACTATCAGTTTTGTTACAAATAAACGAATATAATAATTACAAATTAAAATCGACTGGAGAAACCGGGTAGAAATTTAATAGGTGAGAGAACCCAGAAGCCAGGCTGTGGTATATTATATGCAAGTGGAAAGAGAGGAGTTTTAAGTTTAAACCTCAATGACATAAAAGAATTGGGCAACGAATTTCAATTCTTCGAATCAGCGACTGATCAAGCCCGATAGCCCAATGCCCCTCGCGTAGGGGACACATCGCTGGTCAGTGGTCACAGTGTCAATTTATCGAGGGCCTTCGCCTAGTAGTACTATAACCTTTTGAATGACAGGTGCACATGAATAGAGATGTGGCGGCTGGTAGTACTTTATTAGCTGTAAGGCATATTCTGAAATGGATTCTTTGCTGATAAGCGCTTAATAGTAAAGTATTATTATGATAATGAATATATTAAGCGACACTATAAATTATAGTGACCAGTTACTCACGAAAAATAGGAAACAACGGTGTCAACCTACTTTAGCTTCGTCTACTTTGGCCTGACGATAAACGCCCGGTTCATTGGCTGTGAACCAACTGTTCACACACTTGTCCGCGTATTTAGCTCGATCTCTGAACGATTTCTTCGGAAAACAATTTGAAGCACAAACGCATCGCAATAACAAAAGGCAGAAGTATAGTAATGTCCAAGTGGACGCTATCGCAGCTTTAAAGAGGAAGCTGTAGGAGAGACTAGCCATTACCGATTAACTTGTGGTGGTTCTAACGCAGACTATACACGTTCTATGAACTACTTAAAACCCTTGTCACGGTAAGGTAAGAAGAGGTATGGGATGGGTGAAGTATGGTCAGCTATAGGATGGTATGGTGAGGTATGCCTAGATAAGATATGGTAAAGTAAGATATTTTAGGGTAGGCCTAAATTACAAGACGAGAAGGGAAGGCAGTTAAGGTAAGGTAAAGTTAATGGGAAGGTATAGAGAAAAGTGAGGCATGGCAAACGAAGGTACTGTATGTAGGTCTAATCATAATGAAATTTCTTTACAGCAATTCATATTGTAATTAGTAACTTCTCTAGAACCGGTGTATAATGCATAAAGGATCAGCCGATGCTGGTTAAAATCAGGTCTTTACCAAGAACATTAATTCGCTAAGACAGAAACTGCTTATCCATAGACTGGTGGATAAGCAATTTAAAGCAATGTATGTCTTAAGTTTTAAATGTAAGCCTTTTTCAGCACAAATAGAGTTGTAATGTCATGCAAAGTTAGGTCATTTAAGAAAGGGTATAGTGTGAGTTGACACTGCAAGGTAAGGTTAAGGAAGGTAAGCTGAGACAACGTAGGTTCAGGTCTCGATCAACCACGACGATAATACACAGGGTAACTTACGGTGTACGTCTTCTCTTTACAAATGCTGTCCAGTTCTTGGATGACTGTATAGGGTATTGCAAGGCAACAGTTGTTATTGAACTCTGTCCAGAAACAAATAATAATAATAATATTATTATTTTATATTATATAATAAAACAATATTTATTCTCTCCATCAATCAACATCAATACTAAAAGCTACAATTGACAAGGATGCAGTAGCTGTTGTCTAAAAAATGAACATCATTAAGTGCCGTTAGAGTCACATCTCCCCTAGTTCTGGCACCGCTAAAGTGCCAGTTCTTATTATTATTATTATTATTATTATTATTATTATTATTATTATTATTATTATTATTATTATTATTATTATTATTATTATTATTATTATTATTATTATTATTATTTTATAAGTAACACATACATTATCTAGTGCATAGTATATATAAATATGTAGATGGGTGTTGTAGGCTTGTGGTAAAGCAAGGCTGTTATCGAAAGAGAACCTGTTAGTGGTAGCTCCGGCGTTTGAGCGAGACGACTTTCAGGAGTTGGTTTCTTTGAGTTTTGGAGAGAGTGGAGAAGGAATGGATGGAATGAGGAAAGGAGACTGAGCTGGATTGTTGGGAGCACCAGAGATAGAGAGACATTTACAGGGAAGGAGTCAAGGAGAGACAGAGGAACTGAGATCAATAATACTACTATTCATTAATTAAAACTGACAAGTACGCAGTAAAATTGCATGATATAGTACTAGCAACAGATGATAACAAGTTCAATAGGAGTCGATTTTAACTGTATGGTAGGCGCCCATCCGTCTTACTGCTCATTTGCCAACGCCACGTAGCGAATGGAAGGCTAGGTTAACCTTATGAGGCGAAGCGGGTATCGAACCCGCGTCCTTCTGATCTTCGTGCCAGCGTGTTACCATTCAACCATCTAAGGCGACCACTTTAACCAATCGTCCTCCACGTCCCACAACGCAATGTGAAGTAAGGTAAAGCATTCATTTGTCTATGGATTTCTTTCTTTCTTGTTTATCTGCTTATTATTAAGGTAAAGTAAGTTGGAAATGGCATGATCGCTTACTCTCATGTAGCCTGGTCTTCAGTTTTTCTGGATCGACTCCAAGCAAAGTGTTCGTGTCGGCCACGACAAAGAGATTCTAAACGAACAAACTACAATTGTGCACTTGGAAAATTAAGCGCAGACAAATGATTAGAGAGAAACTATAGAGACCGTAAGGCGTCGACACTGCACAGTGTCTCTGAGTAAAGTAGGTAAGTAAGAATATCCTTTAATAGACCAAATTCCTAAACAGACAATTATCTCTAAACGTATCTCTAATGTCATTATGTCACATATCATTATGAAAACCTCAAAACAGCCTGTCATCATGGAACGCGCAGCAGATATCTCTATAGCATTACCACAATCAAAATTAACCGTATACTCATATCGATTGGCGCTATAGAAGTCATTCAATTAATTAGTTTACTTTACACACCGTAGCTTAAACTCTGATCCATCGGAATGTGGGTGGAGAAATCATATCAGTTTAGACTAGATTCGTAATAGATTGCTCCTCTTACTTGGTCAAGGGCAGGCGCTGGCGAAGGAGAAGGAGCAGGCAGACCCTGTGCAGCCTATAGTCGGGAAAAACATTTAAAAGCTCTCGTTAAGTCGTTAACTCAAATTGACTCATTTATTGACTGAATGCTTATTTCATCGACTGATTGATTGATTGATAGATTGATTCATTCGTTAATTAATTAATCAATAATTGAATTAATTCACTCATTCATTCATTCATTGATTGACTAACTGATTGATGAACAGATCTAATGATTGTCAATTAGTCAACAAATTCATCAGTAGTTTAAGACGCTGAAGTTTTCAATGGAGGTTAATAAGCAAGACTTTAGCTATATTTCCCGAGAAACCTCAAAACAGCCTGTCATCATGGAACGTGCAGCGGGTATCTCTATAGCATTATCACAATCAAAATTAGCCGTATATTCATATCGATTGGCGCTATAGAAGTCATTCGATTAATTAGTTTACTTTACACACCGTAGCTTAAACTCTGATCCATCGGAATGTGGGTGGTGAGATCATATCAGATTAGACTAGATTCGTAATAGATTGCTCCTCTTACCTGGTCAAGAGCGGGGGCTGGCGAAGGAGCAGGCAGACCCTGTACAGCCTATAGTCGGGAAAAACATTTAAAAGCTCTCGTTAAGTCGTTAACTCAAATTGACTCATTTATTGACTGAATGCTTATTTCATCGACTGATTGATTGATTGATAGATTGATTCATTCGTTAATTAATTAATCAATAATTGAATTAATTCACTCATTCATTCATTCATTGATTGACTAACTGATTGATGAACAGATCTAATGATTGTCAATTAGTCAACAAATTCATCAGTAGTTTAAGACGCTGAAGTTTTCAATGGAGGTTAATAAGCAAGACTTTAGCTATATTTCCCGAGTTTACCTTGTTTGGTATTAATCAATAGAAATCAATCAATAGAAATTCATAGCATCCCTTCCAGATACCTACTCAAAGGCGCTCCTGACGGTAGGTCAAGCGGAAAAGTAGGCAAGACGTCTTCATATTATTTTATGCATAGGCCCTATAGATATTGACATAGCCCCTTTAAGAATCTCAAATACGTTAAAGCATGGCTATTTAACAAAATCTTTCCAGGGCTGTAACTACGGTAGCATGATATTGTAACAACCATATATTTTACAAAGTGTCTTTGTAGAGCCTCTCAAAACCACATAGTTCTGAACTTATCTAAACTGTCTAAACCCGTTCCAGACACAGTAAACCTATTAGAAATTATTATTTTTAAAGAAACCATTCGCAACGTCTAGCCAAACTATACAGTCAGTACAAGTTAGTAGAGATCAATATGAGAGATTGATCTCTACTCAAGTTGCATTTCCTTGTACCTGTAGCAAATCGCACTTAGAAGTGCGTGACTGTGAGTTGACGGACACTCTAGAAGCGCTGCTTACGCTGGACGCAACAGAAATCTCTCTTTTATTTTATTTTCAAATGTAACTGTAAGATAGATGTGTCAATAAAACGATCATCACAGTTTGGGGTAACCCCTGGCGCTACAGAAGTTACTCCCACTCAGAAAGTCCACTATGAACCTCAACAACAGGCCCCCAAAAGACCATTCGCAACGTCTAGCCAAACTATACAGTCAGTACAAGTTGCATTTCCACTATGAATCTTCCATGCAGAGCAGCCTCCCACGAGGCTGGGCTTAAACAAGTTTCGCTTAGACAACATGTTAAAGAAAGGAGGTGTAGTTTACAAGACGGAACTGTTTCCTACATCTACTTCGCATGTCTGTAGCAGATTTAATAATTACTATTCAAAACAACTCCGATTCAGCAGTTACTATAAACGAAGGAGATTATCTATGCTACGTTAATTATTATGTCTAAGAAGAGCGCGACGAAATATGTTTTATTTTAAAAATTATCTGGAGCACAAAGAATCGGAACAAGAAATTAATCCAATGCTCCCAACTGCGCAAGAAAGGGAAGTTCATATCGTTGATGGATCGGAACACTCTTATCGTTTACAGAAAAATTAATGAAATTCAAAAAGATATCGAAAAATATAAGAACGAGATAAAGAGATAATTTAAGTAAAAAGGACCATAGAAGTGCACGAACAATAATTATTAAAGTAATAGATAACGTACAAGTTCTGTCCACCAAAGAGGCTTGGTATTTCTGGAATCAGAGTTTTATCCACAATAATTGCGGCTCCAACTGCAATAGGTATGGAGGCCTCAGCAATTGGCGCGGGTGCATTAAAGAATTATCGGTGGACAAAAGAATAACAAACTTGCGTTAAAAAGAGAGACACACGAAACGATTAAGACAGTCGAGGAAGGAAAACTAAGCACGTTCAGCGATCTTTTTTCAGAAGCTCAAATAGACGATCAAATATCGGATGAGGAATTTTCGTTCATTCTTTGCGAACTCAAGAAATTTAACAACATGAAATAAGAAATTGCATCTAAAATTAAAATAGGAATCGACGAAGAAACGAAACAATCTCTTCAGAATTAAGGTAGAGAAAGATGCCATCACATCGTTTCAGAATAGGCCTATGGTAGGTAGGCCTATATCGAAAGACTCGTTTAAATAATTTAAATCTGAACGCAAACATGCGAAAATCACGTTTAGGTCTAGTATCACTTTACGATTCGCGTTTTAAAATACGTTTACAAAATACTTTAAACATTATACTACTTATTTTAAAAGTCGTTTAAGCTTATAAAAAACTAACGGATCCTGCAAAAGGACTGTTTATCGTTGAAAATTTTATCGAGTCTAAAACCTATTCAACGGAGCTTTCTATCGGAGAAATTGGGGGATATAGGACTAGAGCGAGAATTTAAAAAGTATGCTATACAGACCTATCATCGACTCTCATATATTGTAGTATATAGGATTTCAGACGATTACTGTAATCAAGAAGTTAATCCATCAATTTTCTATCATTGCGATCTGTACATGTGCGTATTGATGAACCAAGATCCTGTCATTCCCTAATGAACAATTTTCGAGAACGTACAGTGATGCGGCAACGTCTAGCGAAAACCTACCGGCTAATTACGCAAAGTAACATCACATTGCCCGATTATAAAGATCTATATCCGCTAATGGTATTCGATGTTAGTAAGCGGTCGGAACATATAAAATCATCGGTCGTAGATATACAAATTAAAGCTACTTTCAACGCCGCTGTCCTGCTGGAACGGAAGCTTATACCGTTGTAATTTCGGATAAATTTCTAAACTTCCAATCCGACGGGAATAAATTTGACGTTGTATAGGCTAGGCTACTAACCGCGACGAAGAGTATCGAACATAGCTCTCGAAGGTAGGCCTACGATTTCGTATATAAAACGATTTTCGAGAACGTACAAGAGAACGTACGAGAGGGCGTACGAGAACGATTTCGTATATAAAACGATTTCGTATATAAAACGATTTCGTATATAAAACGATTGTAGATCGCGAAGCAATTTTCGAGAACGTACGAGAACGATTTCGTATATGAAACGATTTCGTATATAAAACGATTTCGTATATAAAACGTATATTAAATTTCTTGAGTTCGCAAAGAATGAACGAAAATTCCTCGTCCGATATTTGATCGTCTATAAGAGCTTCTGAAAAAAGATCGCTGAACGTGCTTAGTTTTGCTTCCGCGACTGTCTTAATCGTTTTATATAGGCTACGAAATCGTTTTATATACGAAATCGTTTTATATACGAAATCGTTTTATATACGAAATCGTTCTCGTACGCCCTCTTATTATATAAAATGAAGCTACCGGAGTTACGAGACACGTTGAAACGACACGGCATTAAGGGTGGCTCTTATCTCAACAAGCCCAGGGCCGGATTAAGACTTCCGGGGGCCCTAATCCAAGAACCGGGTTAAGACATCCAGCAGTCCTAACCCCAAAGCAAGGCTAATTACCAAACTACGACTATCTGAACACAAAGTTCTAAACGTATAATGTACAAACATACAATGTACAATGTACAAAGTTCTAAACCTGTACAATGCACATAAGAAGCTATGTTTTTTTCTAATGAAATATAGGCCTGTACAGACTGTGAGTGTGAGTCTGTGACTATGGTCAGTATTCACTAAGGAGTAACTAAAACTTACCAGCACTGAAAAAATTGTTGGACAAAGCACTAAATTATTTAAAATGATAAAAAAAATTAGGAATTTGCTACAACATTTTGATTTAATTTCCCCGGATTTTGGGGCCCTCAAAAACGTTGTGGAACTTGTGGGGCCATAAGCCATAGCTTAGCTGGATTATGCCTTAATCCGGCACTGAACAATCCCGATCTTAAGCCTATATCGCTGCTATCGATGGATGCTGAGCGAGAAATGAATACTAAGTTTTTGTAACGATTTCATGGAAAAAGAAAAATGAGATAAACTAGAACGTAAAGAAAAGAAAAAGCGCGAGAATAGACTTGGAGCTAAAAGCGAACTCGCTGAACTCGATAAGGATGACCTGTATTAGGCCTATAGATTGAAAAGTAGGCCTATCAGAAACCAACCCAGACGCGTAGAAATTTTAGATAGAGATACGGACGAAGTTGTCGCGTAGGCTACCCGTCGATGTACAAAGCGGCTAAAGCGCATAGACAAAGTACACGGATAATCGCGACGTATAATGAAACAGTACGGAGAAATAGATACGAAATAGGCTATGTGTACGATAGAATTAACGATGTCGATAACGAGACTCCCGAAGGAAACGATGAAATTATTGATTCCGTTGCGTCGCATGCGCGCGAGAGTAGGCCTACGTGAATTATTATAAAGTCTTCAAAATTATATTATCAAGTGAGTACTCGTGAATTTTAAGATTTCACAATTTTAGAGGAAAACGTCGTTCAGACGTTTAAAACGATGCAGTTACTATACGGTTCGACGGGATATTTCTATTTAGGCCTAACAACAGTCGACGCCCCGTATAAATCTACGTATTATTTGAACATTATATAGAGTAGGCTATCATTAGAAAGAGCTATGCGTGATAGGCTGGAAACGAATAGAAAGCGAGGACGATGTCAGAAATTTATGTTTATGAAAACGACGATAGAAACAGATCCGCATGTGTAGCCTACATGCCTTATATTACGGTAACAGGAGAGAACGATGTTATTGATCTCGATTAAAATATGTATTCAATTTTTAATGATAATTATCATTGAAAATTATTACATCGAATAATCGCGATATTAGCTTAGTCGTCGTAGGCCTACGAATAACTGCATCGAGCTTAAACTCGTCTTACCCGGTTCGCTTTTAACGCAATGCAACATATAAAAAACCGATATTTTCCAACGGAATCGATTACAAATTCTCGATGAGTATTACCTAAATTAGTGGAATTAGGCGTGGTGTAAGAAATATTTCAGAATCCTCCGTCAATGGATCCTTCTGTCCTCCAGTTGTAGGCCTATATGTTTTCAACATTTCTATTCTTTCCCCTCTATCCAATCTTCCAGGTTCTGACCATTGTTGGACACTCAATTGTATCCAGAAGTCTGACCTAAATGAGAGACAGCCCATTCTCTTCCACTTCCGTCTCTTTCACTAGCGCAAACGCCATTAAACCAATTAAATGTTTCGAATGCCAAATTCCGAACTCGTACTCACTTCGAACTCGCAAAATGTTGAATTAATCTAGGTATAAAACCGGTATGACAGTTTCTAAGGTAGGCCTATTTATCGGTAAGAGTAGGAATCCACTAGCTTATGTCGTATCAACGCTCAAAGATAGGCCTAAAATATAAAATCGTCAGTACGCCCTACACGTCCGAAGCCGAAAATGTACATTTTATTTAACGTTCCATAGTTAAAGACAGTCGTATTAGGGTCACGATCTCGGTACCGGTAAATATAATTACCATCGTTACTCACTTGAACTTTCCAACTATTTCAAAATATTTGCGTCTAATTGTTTTTTTCTAGCAACGCTAAAAAATTCTGACATAGACAAAGGAACGGGATATTTCATCTGGATTCAAACATTATTAGCTGTATCAGCAATCCAACTCTTTGTAGGGCAAAGAAGTGTTTTGAAACGCTCTCCACGTCGCAAATTCAAGCATTATGACTGATGCGATATTCGCTCGCACTGGTTACATAGATAAAACCATCGATAGTCGTTTTATCCGAGATTATAGTAAGAGTTGCAGTCACATATTGAAGCATTCCGTTCATCGACGTATTTCTAATTAGTTAAATATGATAATTTCTATAGTTGGAACAGTATAATTATTCGTAGTCGCCAACTAAGGCAACAGCTTAAGCCCAGCTTACGACTTCAACGCCGTTAGACAGCGGAAGATACGTAGTCGGTAAAGCTTTGAATTTACCACTCATCTAAATTGTGCTGTTTGTTCCATCTCGTCTTAGAAAATTATTATATGCTTGATGACAAAGTATAACGCCTCCAGAAACTACTCTTTCAGTAGATTCAGAATCTGTATGTCCAAATTTATCAACGAGTCTTATTCTGTCTCCTCCTCGGGCTTTACGTCTATAGTCGACGTATTTATCTGCTCCCGCATTGAATACTGCAACCCTCTTTTTGTAGGCCTTTCTAAAGTGCGCCCCTCCCCTCTTCAATCTGTGCTAATGCGGCAAGCTGATAACCCGACTGCTTCATTCTCGCACGTCTCCTCCTATATGTTGGAACATCTTCGTAGCTCCCTCGTAAAGCTCGTGATCGCTTTACCACGTCCATTAATTATGTCAACAAAATATGGGGGGTTTGTTCCAGTCTGACAGTTAGAAAATTATTATTTGCTTGTCAACAAATTTTTTCCAATGAATCAAGAAACTACCCTTTCAGTAGGTTCAGAATCTGTAATGCTAAATGTATCAACCAGCCTTGTTCTGTCCTACTCCTCGGTCTTTAATAAACTATAGTCCATGCCTTTATCTTGAAATCCCACATTGACTTTTAGTGCAACTAATAATTTAAAAGACCTTTCTAAAGTGTATCCCTCCATTGTTTCTTTGCTTAATGGGGCTGCCAGGCTGATTGACATAACTTTTTCGGGGTCTCGTCAATATTTAACAGTTGTTGACAAGGGGAGGGTCAAAAACTGCCTAAAATTTGTTGACATAATTAATGGACGACCCAGCTTAAGGTTCTCGTTCTTATCTATCGGTCTTATTCTGGCCTAGCTCCCAAACCTCCTCATTCGCCGACCAATCTCCGCCACCTCTCACCTTCCGCTTCGCTCACTTGATCGCCTTGACCTTCTTGTCCCACGAGCGAGGACTGCTATGGCTAAATCTCGATCTTTTACCTTCATTGGCCCTTCACCATGGAACCAACTCCCTTCATCAACTCGTTCTTTGATAATTATTATCTGGTGGTCCAGGTGCTTCCTTTCGCTGTCTTCCTTTTCGCTCGGGGTCTTTCGCACTGGGAGCGCCTCTGATTGGTGTTCACTGTGAGAGGCGCTTTTTAAATTTATAAATAGGCAATACAATAATCCAATATATTAGGCATATGAAAACTTCATTTCATAATTAATACAAACTGTTTATAACTTCTTGAAATTTACAACTATCGTTAATTATCTTCTTTAACACGTAGAAACAAAAATGACCACAAAGCACTTCGTTATCGGGCTGTATGCGCTCACTATTATAATAAACGGGACTCTGCAAATACTTCAATAACTCTCTAGGAGGGGAAGTCCACAGCTATCAAAATATATATTCTCGCTGGCACGCGCGATCCATCCAACCCAATGGGTACCACCCCCGTTGGAATCATCTAGATTAAGATACCACACTCGCTCCATCTAGGCGTCTTTGGCAACTCGTCTCGTAGGAACATTCCACTAAAGTTATGGATATTCAACCACTTCGCCGCATCAATCAGCTTTATGTTCGATAAAGGAATATAGCCTAGGTAAGACGACGTCGTCGACGTGGATCTCTTTAAAGCTTCTGAAGCTCATTTAAAATTCATCGAATAATGTCCGTATTCTCATGTGTGAATTCCGTCCTTCAGTATTAGGCCTAGCCTACTCGTTTGTCATCATCTGCAGACAATTTAATGCTACTTTATTAACGCGAGACCTCTTCTGTATAGATATCGTGAAGATACGATCGAATAACTTTCATTATTCGTCGTTGCTTTCTCTTAGTAAGCAGACAATATTTGTAGACATCGTGATATTGTTTTCTTAGCAGCATTCAGAATGTTACATTCTTCTTTACTCCTTTACACTTCCGTGATCTTCTCCAGCCAGTCTATACAAGTATAATTTGGCTCTCAAACCAAGAAACTCTTTGATTTGTTTTCCTCCAGCTTCATCTGACCTTAATTAAGCGGGGCTTGTGCCCCTTTTGGGTCTCCTCTGTTCCTTAGCCAATGCACCGATATGTAATAGTTAAGTTATAATTGTTGTTAATTGTTATATGTATTGTGCTTCTGGAAATAAAAGTTGTCAGTTGTCACCAATAACTTTCTTATTAATTCAAGATTTTATAACCGAGGGATGATCTCTCGAATAGTCAACTCGCTTATATAGAGTTCGAGCCCCGTTGGGTAGACTTGCTTTGTAGGCTGCTATTAGCGCCGTGTATTGCAGCAGTGTGATTTTCGTTAACGATAACGATAACGAAAATGTTCGTTAACGAAAATAAAATGATTTCGTTAACGATAACTATAACTATAACTAAAAAATATCATTAACTATAACTATAACTATAACGAAAATAACACTAACGAAAATTCATCTTTATTTTCGTTAATACAAAAAATAAAAATAGGAAGTGCAATATGGACGATACGACATAAATGAGAACGAAAAATGCGAAATTTTTATTGTGAAATTTGTCAGTTACTTTGGAAACTCGTGTATTGATGAAGCTGAATGTACCCATGCTTCAAAGGTTTTCATAGCTCTGAGTAAATTGTGAAACAGCGTATTAATACGCACAATTTTGCTTATAGACTTAATTATTGTAACTAAGTAGTAACTAAAATTAACTAAAATAAAAATCCATTAACTATAACTATAACTATAACTAAAAAATAATACTAACTATAACTATAACTATAACTAAAATAAAAAATCATTAACTATAACTATAACTATAACTAAAATAAAACCTGTAAGGAAAATCACACTGTATTGCAGGCAGTCTGTTCTGTTAGTAGTTAAGATTTATGTCTTCTGTCATTTTCGTTCTTGTGAAATGTTTCAATTGCATAACTGTACACTGTACCGGTTGCGATGTGTCAACCGGATTGTTTCAATAAAAGGAACAATTATTATTATTATTAGGGCCTATTATTATTATATCGAATCTACCTTCAACAACATCCGTCATATTCACAATTCTATTTAGTTCTTTTGGTTTCTAATTCGCAATTCTCTTTTTTTCTTCGAGTATGTTTCCCTTAAACAACTTAGCGAATTGAAGATTTAACCTTATCGTATCTTTTTTGTACTGTCAGATATTTCTATAAAAAAATAAAGATGAGGGGCGAGTGTTAGAACTAGTCTATCAGGAACCGGTGCATCGAGTAACTTATTCTTCGCGTTATCCATTGCACCTACGGTCACACCTCTAGACTCGCTAGCTTCGACGGTGCTAACTGTTGCAATCAAATCCGCTTTTCGCAATTTCGAATAACCAACCATAGGTCTACGTCTCTGTCTCGCAATATTTTGCAATTCAAAAAGGTTTTAGACGAGTAGTCCATTTTATATTTTATATTGATCTCTTTATTATGATCAATATAATTTCTTTAACATGATTAATATTTCCAAAATTTTAATTTCTTTAATATGATCAATATTTTCATTTTCGAGTAGGCCTAACCATATGATCAATCAATATTCGCTTAATGACAGATAATCAAGCCGCAACTTAATGGCAAGAAATAGAAAACAGTTATCAGCCGCAACTTAATGGCAAGAAATAGAAAACAGTTATTAGCTTGTTCAGAGGATACGGGGCCTACCTGTGGACCCGCCGGCAAACCCTCCCGGTGCCTTCTCATTAGATCTTAGTACATTCAACAAGTGAGAAGGCCCCATTTTATATTTTATATTCCGGGAGCCACAGGTAGGCGTTTTTGCGATGACGTTTTGGCGAAACTATTTCAATTCAATTCAATTCAAATTATTTTATTGCAACCAAATATCAATTACCACGATGAAGTGGCCCAACCTACGCACTTGGTTGGACAATGGACGCGATATATATGCGACTGTGGGGCAATATCCCAATCTAATCATCCTATAGGCCTATAGATTGGGATACGCGTCGCTGTTCGTCCTATTGCCTAGGAAACGCCACGACGGTAGGACATCGATCGTGTCTCATTGTGTTTGTCCCAGAACTGAGTGTCACTGCTACTCTGAATGGACGATTTGAGATTGACTAGAGACTTTAGGAAGACAGTTCCCTCGTTTATCTTGGTCCTCAAGCTGGAGCTAGACTCCGTGAAGATCGAAGGCCTTAGATCGGAAGTTTCTGTAATATCTATCTCACGAGGAGTGTATAGCGATTCTCTATTTTAAGAGTCAGGATTAGCGACCGGTTTGGGAATGGCCAAAACTTTAATAGAAACTGGCATTCCAAAACTGAAATATTATTAAGAAGCTGAAATTAGTAGTGAAATGTATTTAATTGCCAATTAAAAAATTTAGTTTTAATAGTTAGATCAATGCGTAATTGTTCATCATAAATATAAAAATAAATAAATACATAAATATTCGTTCAATACAAGAATTTGCATAGCCATAGCGCCTCTTCAAGGGACCTACTCAGAGGCGCTCCCAACCCCAGCGCTGCCAAATAAGACCATCTTAAGATGAGAAGAAAGACCGAGAAGGGGTTCCAGAAATGGAGCGCGGTGCCAAGAGGAGGCTATTCCAAATCTTGGGGCCAACCACAGAGAACACAATTTATCAATGTCTTTTATCGCGACCCCATAATGGTTTCATTATGTAAAGTCTGTTTTATCGATGGGGCGGAAAATTCTAAAATGTACTGGCTACCTGTTTTAACGACATTGTTGAACTTGTGAAGGTGTGCTATAGTAATGAACGATTTCTATTAGTCTATACAATCATGTAGTTTACACTGAAAGAATCTTCAGTTTATTTTGGATTTGACATCTGGGAAGGGAAACAAAGCTAGTGGCATTTTAGAAAGTCGTGTTTTTCTTAAGTTTAATATGCGTGTTGCAGAAGAATTTAAGTAAATCCTTTTCATTGCTGACTATTCAATAGCGGAGGCGATTCTATTTCAAGATGAAAGGTTCTATGTTCGTATAAATTAAGAATACGTCTATAAATAGCAGTTTTTCATAGCAGTTTCGTGTGTGAGCATGTTCATATCACACATTAGCTCATAGGTTTGCTTGACAACGTCAAATGACTGAAATAGAAATTGGATAAAAATTGAAGGTGCAATGGATATTCAATATAAAACTTTAACTGAAATACAAACTATAATCATTCCGAAAATTGAAATCGAAACTAAAGTGAAGCTAGTTCTATTAACTGAAGTAGAAACTTAAATAAAACCTGGAATTGTAATTACACCGCTCGTTCCATTTTGTCGGACCAAATGCGGAAAAGGATCGGTGCTGCATTGTAGCAGTGCGGGCAAATGGGACTGTCAAGTCGCCATGATTAGAGAGTACAGTGCACGACGGCAGTGCTATGGGACACAGAGCTTAGACGTCTACCGAGTGGGAACTCTGTCTCTTGTAGAAACCCACTCATGCAGTCTGTGACGCATTCAGACAAAAATTGCTGCCGTCAATATTAAATACTCTTTTGAACACGTCAAATTATCAATCAAAAGCGAGGCTAATTATGCCCATGCTCTTTAATATACGCATGGGCTAATAAAGCCATAATTACGGCTAGAGAAAATTATGAAAAATACCGGTCCATGGCTAAGCCAAACTTTTCAAGCAGTTCACAAAGTTTAGATACGATGAAGTTTTGCGAAATTCATTGTAACGCTGTGTATAGCTTACCGTTGTGTCACTTGATGAAACGAGTTTTGCTCGTTTAGTATTGGCATCATGCTGGGCCACACCTACTCCTACAATTGAAATCCACCAGCAATAATTAATTAGACTCAACTATGGTATATATTAGTTCTATAAAGCTAATAATGTAATGTAGGCCTATGTAATGTAACAAGACATTTATAAAACGCCACTTACGAGCCTCTCAGAAGCGCATGTAGTAATTTAATTTAATTAATCTATTATTAAATTTTTGCGTTAGCTACATTGGTAAGAGCGTTGCCTGCGTGACTGCGTCCAATGCTTCTCTGCGTAAGAGAACGCGCGAATCGCGATTCGCTTCCTGAAAGTGGCTTATTTCAGAGATTTAAATCGCGTGTTAGCACGGTCAGTACACGAGGACCTGAAAATGGCTTGGCGCCCATTCAAACGGGCAGCGGTGGCGAAGGATTTCACCCGATCAAATCATTGAAAAACGAGCAGGGTCGAGGCGCGGTGGCCGATTGGTTAGAGCGCTCTGCCTGTAAAGCGGAGAGTAACGGTTCGAACCTCGACCGAGGCAATTGCTGTGTAGAGACCTTGTCACCTTGGGCAAGTCTTCACTCACAATTGCTCTGCGTCATCGATGCTCTGTCGTATGATTGTGTGCACTTCTGAAATTTGGGAGGAGGACCATTATATCGAATACAGTAGGCCTACTGTTGTATTGTAGTGTATATAAAATTGAGCAGGCCTACATTTAGGCCTGCATTTGTTTATGAAAATGCGATCAGGACTGGATCTATAGGTGGTTCTGACAAACGTGTTCTAGTATTACTCCTAAATCTGATTGAATCATTTCAACCCAAAGAATTAAGTAAAAAACGTAGTATTAAAACCTGCCTTGCATCCCTTTAGTCGTCTGTTCGTCATTGCTGGATTCAGGTGATGTCCGCTTCTCAGACATGTTGTAAGGGCAGCACTAGGATCTGCAGAAGAAGAAACGTCGCCTCTTGTCACACACTCACAATCAACATTAATATTGCAAGAAACACCAATCGGTTGCTGGTAAATGCTGACTGGGCAAATCGAAAGAGAGCTAACTCAAGAGCGATTGCAAAAGTAAAACGCACGCGACAAAGCATCGAAGCATCTTAAATTGCAATAATTAAAATAATTTTCAAATACGCAATCGATCAACGAAACGTTTTTGGATAATGACGTCGTCCTGAAACAAAATTTATTGTGACGTAATGTATTACACATCATATTCATTAACACAAAAACAACAGCAACAACAACCGGGCAGCCGGGGCCAAACAATCAAAATACCGATAAGCCACAATCACCCGAAAACGTGCCTTTATGACGGTAGCATTGGAGTGCAGCGGCTCTGAGAGTTCAGAAGGATTGGATTTTGTGTTATAATTGGGACGAGGGTTGATCGATACAACTATGACACACTCGAAACCAGCTACATGTTCCAAAGACTTTCGGAAGGCTAGTTGTCCAACGCGGGAACGCCATAGGCTTTTCTTCGACATTACTCAGATTCATTCATTCATTCATTCAGAGCATTTATATAGCGCCCCTTCAAGAAACTACTCAGGAGCGCTCCCAGCCCAGCCACGACTAAAGAAAAAGACTTGAGGGACTTGTAGAACCCTGTCAGATGGCTTACAAGTAAAAAAACGGAGCTTAAGTGGTAGGTCATTCCAAATGGAAGGGCCAACAACCGAGAAAGCACGGCGCTGCCTAATAGCCAAGCGAGTCCGTGGAACAAGGAACTCACCCCTCGTCGCAGAGCGAAGCACCCGACGCGCTGGAACATCAGACACTGGGCGGCAAAGATCACGCAAGTAAGATGGAGCGCAGCCAAGAACACAACGAGAAACAAGAGCAGCAATGCGATATGAGATACGCTGAGACACAGGCAGCCAATGCAACACATCACGCATGTATGCAGAGACAGGAGAGTACTTAGGAAGTCGTCCAATAAGCCGAGCAGCCGAGCGTAGAACTCGATCTAGTCGCCCCAAAACACCAAGGGGAAGGCCAGCAAGTAGTGAGGAACAGTGGTCAATTCGACTAGTAACAAAGGCATGCACAAGGACCACAACTGCATCATGAGAGAGAGAGCGAGAGACCACTCGAAGCTGACGAAGCTGATAATAACAACTCCGTGCAATTGAGTTCACATGTTGAGATAAAGTAACCTCGGAGTCAAGAGAAAGTCCCAGATCACGAACTGTGAGGGAAAAGGTTATGTGAGGAAAGAGCAGGGTAAGTTGAGGAAAGTCGATACCCTGCAGTTGTCTACGGCTACCCAGCCAAATGAGCTGTGTTTTAGAGGGATTTAAGAGTAGCCGATTGGAGGCCATCCAAGAAGAGAGGACATCCATAGTCAGACACATCTGACTCACAGTAGTCACCGCATCGGCTGAATGGGTGTGGATGTAGGCTTGCACATCATCGGCAAATAGTTGGTGTAGAAGCCCCTGAGACGTCAACAAGGAGCAGACATCAGCAGTATAAAGAAGATAAAGCAGCGGGCCCAGGACAGAACCCTGGGGCACACCCAAAGGGGCAGGGACCCAAAGAGACCTGGACGAACCAAGGACTACACAATTTGAGCGGTCAGTTAAAAAGATCTAAGCCATTCTAGAGGCTGGTCCACCAAGCCAAAGGAAGTAGAGAGGCGCTGCAAGAGAATGGAGTGGTCCACACAGTCAAAAGCAGAGCTTACATCAAAGAGAGCAAGGAGAGTAACCTGACCACAGTCAACTGCGCTATAGAAGTCTGACAAAAGCCGAAGCAGGAGAGTCTCCGTGGAGTGATTCCGACGGAAACCCGACTGCTGCGACGGAATCAATTCATTCACATCTAGATAAGTAATCAGCTGGTTAGCAACAATGCGTTCCAGTATTTTAGATAAAAAGTTACATTCGCAATGGGGCGATAGTTTGCTGGATCACTCTGGTCCAGACCATCGTGCTTCAGAACTGGTAGAAGAACGGAACGTTTCTGTGAGACTGGTAGATTGCTCGCTTTTATAGGCCTAATAGACCTAATAATAATAATAATAATAATAATAATAATAATAATAATAATAATAATAATAATAATAATAATAATAATAATAATAATAATAATAATAATAATATTAATATTAATATTAATAGTAATATTAATATTAATAATAATAATTGTAATCCAACGTTCAACGCTGTTGCGTTCCACAGCACTTTGTTCTTCCAGATCTTGACAAAAATGGCCACTCCAGAGTAAACATTGCTTATTAATATCTGACACCTGAGGGATTATAGATACCTCAGTTTAAAAAATAATAATAATAATTATTATTATGTGTGTGTGTATTATTATTATTATTATTATTATTATGATGATGATGATGATGATGATGATGATGATGATGATGATGATGATGATGATGATGATGATGATGATGATGATGATAATAATAATGATATTAATAATGATATTAATATTAATCATATTAATAATAGTGGAATGGCCTTCGGTGATGAAGCTAAAGAAATCACACCATCTGACTCACCAACTAGGATGAATGACAAGATCTACGATCGGAGTAAAATATCTTGCCCAGGCGGTGTCTAGCAGGCTCGAAGAGGGTGACATCAAATGACGACTTCGCTTGCTCTGCTCTGATGATGTTCCTGCTAGTGGGGCGGCCTGGTGCAAAATATGGAAGAATTGCTCACTTTATGATACAAGCATGAAATTTGGTACATAGTACGAACATGTCTTAAGGGAAAATTTTAGCTATAGGGCCATCGCAGATTTGACCTCTGGCCTCAATGGCAGCCATTTTCCAATATGGCCGACCGATATAGAGATTTTTCAATATCTCAGCTTCTAGTTCAAATAGAATAGTGATCTTGGTGTCTAAACATACATATTTAGGGACAAG
The DNA here is from genome assembly GCA_020284085.1 of Aporrectodea caliginosa. NCBI lineage: Eukaryota > Metazoa > Annelida > Clitellata > Crassiclitellata > Lumbricidae > Aporrectodea > Aporrectodea caliginosa. The sequence goes on along the minus strand of JACEVL010000019.1, from coordinate 479,372 downwards.
CATTCCAATGGGGCCATTGGAAATTTTCCCCATGGCCTCAATGGCAGCCATTTTCCAACATGGCCGACCAATTTAAAAATATTTCAATATCTCAGCTTATAGTTCACTTAGAATCGTAGCTTGGTGTCTAAACATAGGCCTACATATTTAGGGGTGATCATTCCAATAGAACTAATTACAAACACGTCTCTACAAACATTTGTAGCCAGGGACTTCAACGGTGGAGGAAGGTGGAAATTTCCCCTTCAGTTTGAAAATAAACTGATAGTTTGAACACTTGTAAGTGGCATTAGGCTAAGTTGAAGTCTGTAGTTTAAAGTTATATGCATAATTATTGTTAGAGTGCTTAGTTTATGTAAAGGTCACTAATTATATATATATATATATACATACATATATATATATAATTATATATATATATACAAAATATTCATTATCTATGAACTAGACCACAAATCATACTTATCCCGAAATGCCAGAGATCTGGCTGATACAGCAGTGATCAGCACATGCAGAACCTCGAGAGAAAACTGGACAAAAGCAGTAGGCCTATGAAACAGTTGTCAACGAACGTTTTGTCACCCAAAGTCTAAAAGCGACCTGTCAATGACCCAATCAGACGAAATAACTTCCCTGTCTTTAGTCATCCACCTGTACGGGACAAGTCACGAGCAAAGCAATAGATGTCATCTGTGAAGAGTGACTGCATGTTCACTATTCTCCAAGTTGTACATCTTCTGTCGCGTGAAGGAGACCCGGACGAATTCTTTGCACAGAGAATCAGACATGTCCACCATCACTCTCGCATATGGACAATGTACGGCTAGGAACCAAGTTAGGCATTGTGCGCAGCGTAGAACAGCTGGTTCCAACTTCAGTGTGGGGTTAGGAAAGTCGCAGGCGCATTGAATCTTCTAATGCTCTCCCTAGAAACTGGCAGGAATTCCTGAGGAACGACGAAAACAAGTCAGAGTTGTCTTCTTTCTTGAGTCTGGAAACAGCAGAACTTGAAATAGAAACAGACAGACAGAGCATGACCACACACCACAAGGACGTGCTCTGAACTCATCTAAGGGACACAACTGGACTTGCTCCATGTACTCAGAAGGAAGCTGACACAAGGATTTTCCTGCGTGTCTCCAATGCTGCCAAAACATGGCTATCGTAAAGTGATGATATACACAGTTGACTCTGACGTGTTGGTGTTGGCCATAGCAGCAGTTCAGCAGCTCAGCATTGACGAACTGTGGGTTGGTTTGCCTTAGGCAAAAGCTTCAGATACCTTCCAACCCCTGAGATGGCACGTGCTTTCGGCCCAGAGAAGTGCGTAGCCTTGCCCATCCATCACGCATTTAGCGGATGTAAGTATAAAACAGTATCATCCTTTGCTGGCTGTGAAAAGGACTGTGTGGGACATTCGGAAGACATTCGGCGACATTACCCCAGCCTTCTGCACCTTAGCATCAACTCCCAGCTCTGTTGATGATCAGCCTGATGCATGTACAGGCGCGCTTTGCAGTTCTTCTGTACAACCGTGCGAGCAGTGAGGAGAAGGTAAATGAGGCACGAAAGCAGCTGTTGTCACAGAAAGGCAGACCAGTGGGCATATTTACGTAGTTTTTACGTATCTCTGAGTAGAGCGCTGGAAGAGGCGCTATATAAATTAATTCATTGATCTGATAGCTTAACACGTCAACTAAACACAATATTCAGCACCTTGTTAAGGTGACATGTAGCTATTAATAGCCGCGGTTAATGTACCATAGCCGCTGGACTTCCGGTTGTCGTCGAATTGTCGCATTACGGCTCACTTCGTTTTAATTTTCTCTTCTAAATTTAGTTTTATTCGGTTGTTTTTCGTTTTTTTTAGCACAGATATATTCTGGAATATTAAATATATAAGGGTAAACGTTTAAATTAATCTGGGAATACTTTATAAGTCAGAAAATACCTTTACGACGCTAATCAACACGTTTACCGCAACGTAAACTACGGTTTTACCATGAAACTTTCGGACTATCGAACCTTCGGATTATCGAACCTTCGGATTATCGAACCTTCGGACTATCGAACCTTCGGACTATCGAACCTTCGGACTATCGATACGTAACCACGTCATTCAGTAATACTGAACGCCATTTGAATGAATAACCAAAAACAAAATATTATTCTGACGCACTGCTCACATGTGCCCTTGTGCTCATATCGCTTTTATACGTGAGGCGGGAGTTTGACTTATGGCCAAGCTGTTTTCATCAAGCGAACCCAATTGGCAGCAATTAAATGAGTACTAGAAGTGGATACTTTGATTTCTCCTCAAAATCAAAATGCACAAACTGCTAAACTTTCATTTATTCATTCACTCATTCATTCGTATTGAGAATCTATGTAGCGCCTCTCAAATATCTACTCAGAGGCGCTCTCTGCGCTAGCCTATTATGATGATAGTGTAATTACTAATGAAAATATTACATTAGTTAGCAAAACAATGCACAGTAAGCTAGAAGACACCAATGGCGGGTCAATGCACACGCGTGGAACCAACCAATGAATTCCCATCGACAACTGAAAATAGGATGGATCTTCAGAGTCTATGAGCCAAGTTGCTTCGAAAGAGCAGAGCGCGGCCGTGTGACAGCGTTCGCAAACACGATGACGATGCCGACGAGCCGTCCCTCACTTGTAAAAGAGGATGCACGTCCGGTTATTCATAGAGGCACAAAAAGTACACAGAAAATGCATTCGTCGAGTGTCGGTAGGTAGATTGATGCGCCCCAGCGACAGAAGTTTAAGGTCACTGAAATCGCCCGCTTCGGTTGTCCTCCACCAAGGCTAAAAACTCGGCTACAGGCCACGTACACGGTCTGTGCGGCTCAAGCTCGACCATACATCAAGGATGGGCCTGATGCAGTCACATGGGCAAAGGCGACTTGTGAACAACATACCATCTCTCTCTCTCTCTCTCTCTCTCTCTCTCTGTCTGTCTCTGTCTTTCTCTCTCTCTCTCTCTCTCTCTCTCTCTCTCTCTCTCTCTCTCTCTCTCTCTGTCTCTGTCTCTGTCTCTGTCTCTGTCTCGCTGTCTCTGTCTCTGTCTCTGTCTATGTCTCTGTCTCTGTTTCTGTCAGTCTGTCTGTCTGTCTGTCTGTCTGTCTGTCTGTCTGTCTGTCTGTCTGTCTGTCTCTCTCTCTCTCTCTCTCTCTCTCTCTCTCTCTCTCTCTCTCTCTCTCTCTCTCTCTCTCTCAATTCCTTCCGTTCCTTCCAGAACATTGGGCGACAAGATTTCTCCATTCCATGCGGTTGCTTGCGGTTTTCTCTGCTTTATTCCAATCGATTCCCATTTCCTTTAGATCTTCTTTAATGTGCTCCTCCAGGTCTTCTTTGGGCGGCCTCTTTTTCTCCTTCCTCCATCCGGTATCCACGTCATCGCCTTATTTGCCGGTCTCTGCACTGGCATGCGGAGTATGTACCCAGCCATTTCCCTTCTTCTTGCCTCGACTGTTATCTCCAGGTCCTCCGACCCCGTCATCCTCAGGACCTCCTCATTGCTGATGTGATCCTTCCATGACATAATTGTAATTGTAATTGTAATTGTAATTGTAATCAAGCATTTATAAAGCGCCACTCAAAACAGAGGCGCTCACCGACCCGAGCCAGTCTCTTCACTGGTAAAGGGAGGTCTTCAGGCGCTTGCGGAACTGGTCAAAAGAAATAGAAAAAGGTCAGTCCTGAGGGACTGAGGTAACTGGTTCCAGCTATTGGGACCAACAATAGCGAAACTCCTAGATTGGGCCGTAGAAGTACGCACCCGCGGGACAACCAAGTAACCACTGGCCGAGGACCGAAGGGAGGAACGACTGTGCAAAGAAGATACTGGGGTACAAAAGGCCCTAAGAAAGTGAGGAGCTGACCCAGCAAGACAGCTTCGCATGTGGGAACAGACCTTGAATTGGATGCGCTGGCGGATGGGAAGCCAATGAAGGGAGTCACGGATAAAATACGAGATATGGTCAAACTTTGCAATGCCTCCTATGAGGCGGGCGGCAGCGTTTAGAATGGACTGAAGTTTAGATGTATTTGTAGATGAGAGACCAATGTACACCGCATTCCCATAATCAATCCTGGAACAGAATAATGCATGGACCAAAGTCGTGATAGCGTGCAGTGGTAGTGATTGGCGGATAGCACGGAGTTGGCGTAGGTAGTAGAAGCAGGAACGAGAGACACTATTGACGTGATCAGACAAAGAGAGGACAGGATCAAGAATGAATCCAAAATCACGGACAGAGGAAGAGAAGTGCATATTTGGAAACCGAAGATGAAGGGAGTCAGCATCAATCTTGGTAAGCTGGGCACGACTACCGAGCCATATGTACTGAGTTTTGTCTTCGTTAAGACGGAGGCGATTTGAGGATAACCATCGGTCAAGAGCAGCTGAAGCCTCTAGAATACGCTCGACCATAATAGCAGCTGTGTCTGCAGGTCCATGGAGGTAAGCCTGAGTGTCATCAGCATATTGGTGGGATAGGACACCCAGTGGACCAAGGACCCCAGCCAGATCCGAAGTATATAGGACAAACAGAAGGGGAGCAAGAACCGAACCCTGAGGTAAGCCGTATGAGAGGGGGACCCAAGCAGAGCGGGTGGGACAAAAACTACCGAGACGGAGCGATCAGAAAGAAATGAGCGGAACCAGAGAAGAGCAGAATCAGTAATCCCAAATGAGTTAGACAGCCGGTCAAGAAGGATGGTGTGATCAACAGTGTCGAAAGCAGCACTAATGTCATAGAGGGAAAGTAGAGTGACATGGCCACGATCAACAGCATGAAATACATCAGCCAGAAGACTCACCATAAGAGATTCTGTCGAGTGAAATTTCCTAAATCCAGACTGAAGAGGAGGCATTAGAGAGTGTAGGTCAAGGTAGTGAACCAGTTGTACAGACACACATTTCTCAAGAAGCTTCGAGAGGAAAGACAAGTTTGAGATAGGGCGGTAATTTGAAGGGGAGCCAGGGTCAAGACCTTGTCGCTTGATTGAAGGGAAAACCTCAGCCCTTTTATGCAATGTAGGTACGTAGCCCTGGGCCAGCGAAGAGTTACATAGAATTACCAAAAACGGAACAAGTTCATCTAAAAATTCCTTAACTAAGAATGGAGGAAGTAAGTCAAGTTCGCAAGACAACGTAAACATACCCAAGATGGTTCGCAGGCATCTTCTATGGAAGACGTTCAGTCTCTGTGAAATCTTCTTGGTGCTCTTCCATGTTTCACATGCGTGGATTGCTGTTGGGATCACAATTGAGCTTTACAAGCGCAGAGTTGTGCCTCTGCTAATCGTGCCTGACTTCCATAATGGGTTCATCCTCTGGAAAACCGAAGCAGCCTTTCCAATTCTTGTTCTTGTTTCCATCTCTACGTGTCCGCCTCTTGAGGTGTACATTCCCAAGTATTGAAAGTTATCAACGCATTCTACTTGACGTTGGTTTATCACGACAGGTGGATATTCCTTCTGTCCTATTATCATTGCTTTTGTTTTTCGGAGCTGATGCATAGTTCCACCCTAGCTCCAATCTCTTGTATATTGTCCGACATTTCCTGCATTCCTTCTAGTGTTCTGCTCAATAGCGCCTCATCATCCGCAAAGTCCAGATCCGCCAATATACCAGTTCCCCACTCTATTCCAAATGTTGGATTATTTATTGGTCTTCTTCGTGATGAAATCCATCACCATGAGGAAAAGGAAAAACACAACCCCTGTCGAACGCCCGTCGTGATACTGAACATGCGCGTGTTTTTGTTTCCTATCCTGATGCAGCACGCAGAGTATAGAGCCTTCAAGATGTTGACATACTTGTCAGCACGGAACTTAAAGCACCAGGAAATACCAACAAGGTCGATTTTACTGTCTTCCTTGCTATATGACATTGTACCCTCTATTAGGCCTATATGATTTAATCGTAATCGTAATCGTAATCGTAATCTCCAAATTTCTAAAGCGCCACTCGAAAGCCAAGCTGCAGGGCACCAGCTTATTCACGAGCGATTTAAAGTAAGTCCCCCTGTTATGAGGCTAGTATGTCTACCTCCAGATGGGTAAATAAAGGGGATTAGAGCAGGGGAGAACTCATTGTGTATGGCTGAGAGCGCAATGTTCAATAGTTCGTTGCCAAGTTGACAGTCGGACAGTTCAGTTAATATTAATCGTGAAGTCAATAAGAATTTGAACTGTGGAAACGTCTTCGTGTCGTCTTCTCATCTAGGCAGTTACAGTGTGCATCGACGGTGACGTCAAGTAAAACTCTCTGCCGGACAGGAGAGGTAGAACAGCGTGGGTATTAGAAGGGAGGATTCCGAACTCGCCATCCAGGGTACCAGACGAAGAAGATAGAGAAGAATCCACCCAAGCAAATCCCTGCTGAACCTCGAGAGAACTGCTCCGGGGTTTGCCTCACCTTTGACTCAAGAAGAAGAAGAAGGCTCTCCGGGGTTTGCCACAATTTAATTGATTTTCCATGCTGCCAATGCAGATTAGTGCAAGGACTTCGGACATAGAGACTAGGAGAAGTGGTTCTCTTTGATCATGGACTCGTGTCATTGTCTTAGGTCGGGGGCGTCTCTGATGTTGCGCTATACAAATGTGCAAATAGAATTTCAATGCAAGTAAAGTAGAATAGAAAAGGCATTAAATAGAGACAAACAGCTTTCATGTTTGCAAAGTTATAGGTCTAACTGTTCCTGTCGGAAAGTTTTCATGCTCATGGAAATCCCAACGATCAGAAATACATTCACGCTCTCGTTTCTGCGGTCGGCGAAAGAGAAAGCGGATGCTGAAAGCACACAGAAAAACCTTAATATTTATCTGAAAACGGGAAGGATTATTTGGCTAAATTCCGCTCAGGTCAACGAAAACATTAAGTAATAGTAACTGTGCATGCATATCATAGGTGGACAGAAAGTTTTGTGAATAGAATGAAGAGGGTAGATATTCAGTCCATAGAACAGATTTAGGCCTATAATTGCCGTTACGTATTGAGTTCAATCGTTTGAATATACATTCCATCACTCTCTCGATTGACCTAATTCAACAATTTTGTGTCTCATATGCAAGTTAACAACGATACTTTATGTGAGGTTTAGATTTTCAGATGACTTTGATTCATTACTGGTTATTAGAGTGGCATGGGCAAGTTGCTCGTGTCTTGCCTCTGTGTCTAAAACGATGAAGCAATGAATTCCAATCATGACTAGTTATTTTAGAACTATTCTCTTACCGATGAACCCTAACGCTATTAAATAGCTATGTTTCTTGTTGTGATTGTTTGAATATGAGAGAATACACGATGTCTCAATCAACTTCAACAGATGAAGGTATGTCCATTCTTAAAGACATCATCATGATTGGCCATGCATGGAATCCTTCGTTAGAAAAGATATTTGCACGCACGCTGACAAAACTCTGCAACTTACTACGAATTGACTTTTATTGTTAATGGTTTCTTGCAATTGCTTAATTCTGTGCTATAATCAGATGTTGTCACTTGGGTCATTTCGAGATATTCTACTGACAGCCGATCTGATCCTGATCACTATTGTTTTCTTTGGCCTTTTGGCTCTGAAGGAGGATGAATATTATAAGCTGCACTTTATACCGGTACTTCTTCTGAAAAGCACAAATGCTTGCGAGTCTACTAAGCCTAATCAGACAGAATCGGGCGAAGGCTAAGTTTGATATAAAAAAAATGACAATGCAGATCACGAGGTGATGGCATCGGTATTCACTGAGTCAGATGCTTCTAGACAGATACAATTCATGGTTTAACACGACAACTGTCTTTCATAAATCAAACTGACTACAGCATGATCAGCTTCAATGACGTCTTTAATAACTCTTTGTCCTAAATATGCAATATTATTATTATAATAAAATTTGTAACGCGCGCACGGTTACACCAAAATGTGAATCTTAGGCGTGGATATTTGGCAGAAGATGCAGTTAGATGCTTCGTAATAATTTTGATTCCTTCAAAACGTTAACTTTAACCAAACGGCTTTTTAAAACGACCTCTTAGGGCTTAAACCTATGATCTCCAAATCAAGTGCACAATTTATATAATGTAGGCTTACGTATGTATCCATTATCTGTAAAGACTCAAGTTTGACTTCAATCATGCCCTTGCCCTTGCTACCAGTTCAACAAAGCTAAATTTTGTGGTCTTTCGAAGTGCATCACGTTACTACACGCTAGAAATACTGCGTTGGCTAAGATTGCTTTGTAAAATGCAGTACTCGTTGTGTGCTTCCAGATTACAGTTTCTGTTCCTGTCTCGAATCAATTATTATGCATTCTTGGTCTTGTCGCGTTGCCGTGGGGTGGGGGGGGCATAATGACTTCTAATGCATTGGGACTATCTTCCCCAGCCGTAGGCTACTTTTGCGACAGAGGCAACTCAACAACCATTTTCAACTCGATTTAAACGACGGCAGTATAGATTTGTTAAACAAAAATGTTTAACGCTCGTTTGGATTTGAAATGTCGCTACAAAGTCAACCCTATACATACAAGGTGGCCCAATAAAATATTTCCCACCGGATAAAATGCAATTTATCCGCAAAAAAATTGAGATTATTTTACTACAATTTCTGGATTTACAGAGGAATACTTTCTAAACAATCCTCGAAAATTTAACTAAGCAATCTTCATAGCTTCAAAAGTTACAGCTGTTTAAATATTGTATTTTCAAATTTCCGAAGAAAAATGGACAGTCACTTGCAATATACAATGTCAAATTAAATCATATTTCATTACGAAATCAGAAATCTGTTGAGCAGTTTATCACAAGGCATGTTCAAAGTGACCACCCCTAGCTTTCACACAAGCTCGAAGTCTTTTTGTGAAGCTCAGTATGGCCTTGTTGATTGAGTTCTGCGGCAGCTGGTCTCACATTAGCTGCAAGACTTTTTCAGCTCGTCAATGTTCATCGGTTTGTGACGAAATGTCTGGAGAGTTTAGTGGCCATTCATCTTTGCCAATGAATTCACTGCCGTTGGTGGCAATAAAGCCTTGAGCCAACCTTGCCGTATGAGTAGGCGCACCATCCTGTTGGAAAATGAAACCAGACGTTGCAGTCTTCAATGAGTCTACATGTATAAAACACATAAATGCATGCATACATACAAATTTTTGTCATTACTGTAGTCCAGACTAGTCAAAACATACAATACGCGTAACGAAGTTTCGTAATCGTAATCGTAGTCGTAATCTCCAAACTTCTAAAGCGCCACTCGAAAGCCAAGCGCAGGGCACCAGCTTATTCACGAGCGCTACGTCTAATCAGAGGGTTGTCCAAAAGAGTAGTCCGAGGGAGGTCCAAGTCCGGTTTCCAGGGGATCAGAGAGGGGCACAGCAGATGTTAAGGCGGGTGTCTTTTAGGTCGAGGATTGGAAGCTACAGGATCAGGTATGAGTCAGGATAAGAGTTCTTGAAAGCAGAGACTTTAGTTTCAGAGTGGAAAGCCTTGGGGGTGATGGATAGAGGAGCCTGAGGCAGATGGTGGTGGGTGATTGGCGATGATGGTGGAGGAACCGAAAAAGTGCGGAAATCAGGAGGTAGATCGTTCCAGAGACGCGGCGCAGTGTTGGATATTGCTCGGTTGGAGAACTTGAGATGAGTATTGACCGAGGGTCTAGAAAGAGTGAGAACGGAGGGTGATCGGGTAGAGCGGGTTGGCTGGATGGTGAAGAGTTCGCGGAGATATCTGGGCTGGGAGTATTGTAGAGAGTTGTAGGTTAGTGATAGGACTTTGAAGTGAATTCGCTCTGGGATTTTTAACCAATGGAGTGATTTGAGGTTTGGAGATGATGTCATGATGCTTGGGCGTTCTGGTGACGGCTCTGGCTAGTGAGTTTTGGATGAGCTGCAGACGCTGTAGTTGGGTGGCGTCAAGGTTGAGAAAGAGGGAATTGCAATAGTCGAGCTTTGAGTGGACAATGGAGGTAGCAATGGTGGAAGCAGTTTTGAAGTCGAGCATGGGTCGGATGCGGCGGAGGTCACGAATGTGCATGAAGCAGGAGCGCAAGAGGTTGGAGATGTGATTAGAGAAGGAGAGATGTGGATCAAAAGTAACACCAAGATTGCGGACAGGGGCATTGTCACAAAACACCTGTGAGTTCTTAGGAATGCCCTAGCTGCGGGAAATATTTATCCTTCTAATCAGTGATAGTGTAGTGTGTCACTTGCCATATACATCATCAAGGCAACCTTTGCATTTATTATGTTTATTTACATACACAAAGAACAAAAAGAAGCTCCTCAACATAGACAATCTTATCTTTTACATACACACACCAAAAGAACTCCTGAAAGTTCTGTTCATTCACAAATTCAGTTTCATTATCACGATACCACAACATTTGTGTCCAAACACTTTTTAACTTAACACACACAGTTTCACTGACATGGGACGCAATTCAGTCTCTATTGATATCCATACCACACAACAATACAGCACCAGAAAAACAGAAAGTTCGAATTCGTGTTTCATATCAGGAAGGATATTTGAAGACACACTCGAATTGACTATCGACTCCACTCCGCCTCACACCAGAAAAACAGAAAGTTCGAATTCGTGTTTCATATCAGGATGGATATTTGAAGACAAACTCGAATTGACTATCGACTCCACTCTGCCTCACACCAGAAAACTGAAATATAAGATTAAAAAACTCCATTAAATACTATGCACATTTGGCAGAAACGCCCACCACCACACCTTTTCGACTCAACTCTTCATAAATTTACAATAACCAGTAAATCATCAAAAACCAACGTACCCAAGAGAAATTCTTCTTGGTCGTAACTAGGTCTAGGCTCGCTTCCCTCGATGGTATTTTACTTCAAAAGAAATTTTGAATAAAAAATAATTTGAAGAAGATTCTTCCGTCATCGTCCACCATCGGTACCTCTCTTCTGCCTCTCCTTCCTCCACTCCTCTACTTCCTGTCCCTTGATTCTTTAGCGCAACACTCTTCGGTTTTTATAGCGCATTTGAAACCCTTGTGTGACATTAACCCCTTTTCTAGAAACAAACATGAAATACTTGTTTCTTCTCTTATCACAAAAGTAGACTCCACCTAACACATAATATAAATGGTTCTTAACCATATACTCATATAAAAGAAAAATCAATTATGTACACCAAAAACGATAAATACACAATCATAACACAACGTATTTACACTTCATCCTATCCTCTATTTACATTCTAGATCACACGACTCAAAAAGTCAGCACCAAGATTGTCCTGTCCTTTTATCACATCAACCCTAAATCTGTAAGGTTGTAAAGTAATTGCCCATCTCATCACTCTTGGATTAGACAATCGTGCTTTATTCAGATATGACAACGGTTCATGATCAACCTGCAACACAAACTCTCTACCATACAAATACTTCTGTAGCTTCTCAACAGCCCAAACCACAGCTAAACACTCTCTTTCTATGACAGAATAATTACGTTCACGATCCAACAATTTCTTGCTGATATACATAACAGGAAAATATTGATCATCGTACTTCTGCATCAAAACACCTCCAATTCCCACATTGGATGCATCAGTTCTCAATACAAACTCACGAGTAAAATCAGGTAATTTCAAAACCGGTTCACAACTTAACATTTGCTTCAATTTGTTAAAAGCATCAGCATGCTCTGTTCCCCACGGAACAATATTGGGTGATCCTTTCTTAGTCAGATCAGTTAGTGGCTTAGATACCTCGGAAAATCCTGGGATGAACCGACGGTAGTAACCTGCTATTCCAAGCAATGATCTAACATCCTTTTTAGTTTTGGGATCGGGTGTGTTCAGAAGCTTCTTCACTTTATCATACTCGGTCATAATCTTTCCTTTTTCCAGCACATGCCCCAAAAAATTGATACTGGTATAACCAAGATAACACTTTGATGGTTTCACAGTCAAATGTGCCTGTCTAACACGAACTATCAGTGACCTCAATGCTTCTAAATGACTATTCCAAGAAACAGTGTGAGTTAACACATCATCAACAAAGTTATCAATATGCTTCAATCCATGCAAAAGTTTACGCATCATCCGGCTATAAGAGGCTCCGGAATTTACCATACCAAAAGGTAATCTAGTAAACTGAAATAGTCCTTGCGAAGTAACAAATGCAGTTTTCGGTTTATCCTGTTCCCTTACAGGTATTTGGCAAAATCCTTTACAAAAATCCAGCTTTGAAAGATATTGGTCTGAAGCTATTTTGGCAAAAATCATCTCTGGATTTCCCATGGGCTCCCCATCAAATTTGGTTACCCGATTCAATTTCCGAAAGTCAATCACTGGTCGAAATGTATTATCCTTTTTCCGAATCAATAACAATGGAGATGAATATGGGGATTCAGAAGGCTCAATTATGCCCATCTCTAGCATTTGTTCAATTTCCTGCTCCACAACATCTTGCAATGCAAAGGGTACAGGATAAGGTTTACATCTTACAGGTCTATCACATTCAAGTTCTACCTTATGTTCCACCAAATCAGTTAAACCTGGGTTAGATGAAAGCACATCTGAGAATTCACACAACAATTCCTTAATCTCATTCTTTTGAACAACACTCAATTCAGGATTGACATTTACATGTTCAATTGTCTCTACATCATGACTTAACTGACTATCTTCCAATCCAACACCTGCATCATTAGATTCACCTGATTCCATAACAGTTACAAATCCAACAGATTCCATTAATTCACGTTCAAAATACTGTTTTAGCATATTTATGTGAAAAATCTTAGTTCTTCCTTCCCTGATACAAATCTTGTAATCAGTAGCCCCAACTCTTTCTAGAACTTCAAAAGGACCCTTCCACTGCATTACCAACTTGTTTAAATCCGTAGGAAGTAAAATTAACACTTTATCTCCTGGTTTCAAAACTCGTAATTTAGCCTTTCGATCAAAATATGACTTATACCTCAACTGTGCATGCATCAATGACTCATGTGCAAGATTACAAGTCTCTTCGATACGATTCCTAAGATCATTGACATACTGGTAAGTGGTTTTAACCTCCTCATTAGGTTTTTCATTAGTCCACAACTCCCTAAGAATTGACATAGGCCCTCGAATTTGTCTCCCATACAACAGTTCAAATGGAGAAAAGCCTAACGATTCTTGTGGCACCTCCCTGTATGCAAACAATAACGGTTCCAAGTAGCGATCCCAATCCCTTGGTTTTTCTACACACAACTTCTTAAGCATTTGCTTTAGCGTGCTATTAAATTTCTCACAAAGTCCGTTGCATTCTCGGTGATACGGTGAACTAACCATATGTTTAATGGATAACAATCTTTCAACCTCCCTCATTAACTCTGACACAAACTGTGAACCTTGATCAGTTAAAATTTCACTAGGAATGCCCATACGAGAATAAATTTGAACAAGTGCTTCGGCCACTCGCTCAGTGTCAATAGATGGTAAAGCTACAGCCTCAGGATACCTCGTGACATAATCAATCACAGTCAAAATGTATCTATTTCCCCGGTCAGATGGTGGGGATATAGGCCCGATTAAATCCATGGAAATTCTCTGAAACGCAGTTCCAATAATAGGCATTTTTTGCAATGGTGCCTTTCCAACCCTTCCCTTTGGAACACATCGTTGGCAAACATCACAAGATTTACAAAACCGTGCTACATCACTCTGCAAACCTGGCCAATAAAAATTTGTTCGAATCCTTTCACAGGTTCGTGCAATTCCCAAATGACCCGACATAATAGAATCGTGCCCAAGAGTTATAACATTGTTCCTTAATGCAACAGGCAACATCAACTGCTTGGTAGTAACTCCTGACCCAGTTTTATGATATCTATACAATATTCCTTTTGACACTTCAAATTGTGCACACTGAGAATTACTCAATCCCATTATTTCTCCTGTTTTTGCCATATCAAAATACATTTGTAAACTCAAATCCTCACATTGCATTTGCTTTAATACATCTTTGTTTACATTAGGAAAATCAATGTCCTTGGTTACCAAAGGTCTTAATGGTTTGTTTTTACGTTCCAATTGGGCCCGAGTTGTCACTGCCCCCACCTGTTCAATAGGTGTCTCTACCTTCAAGAGATTTTCCACACAAGGTATTACTCCTGAAACATTTCCTAACACAACATCACACATAGCACTGTCTACAACTAACACATCAACTTCTCCAGAGAAAAACATTGACTCTAACAAAACTTTAGCAGTTGGCACAATGTGTACAGTACCATCAATTAAAACCAATTTCTTCTTCTGTCCTGTTAAAGCACAATTAGGAACATACTTCCTTTTGACCAAAATTGTAGTACATCCTGTGTCACGCAAAACATCAACAGGATTACCAAAAACAGTCCCTTTCACAATGGGTAAATTATTAGTTTCCGAACACTGAAATGATTCTTCAACAAAACAATTAGCAAATTCCCTTGATGTCACTTCGTTAACCTTAGTTCTGCAATTTCTCGCCAGATGTCCAGAACGATTACAAATGAAACATCTTTTATCCAATTTAGAATAGGTATTTTGTGGGTGCATAGACTTAACACTAGAATCCATCTTGCTATTTAATTTCACATCAAAATCAGCATTGTTCTCTAACCTACTTCCACTAACATTAGACCTTGGCCTTTCTGCATACTGTGAAACAAAATTGCCTCCAGTTTGGGTTTTCAAGTTAGTTTTACTAAACATTCTAGCATCCAAATAGCGATCAGCCAGACATTTAGCTTCCTCAATCTTACTAGGAGCCCTTTCCTTCAAAAACAATGCCAAATCAGAATCACAACTTGCAATGAAATGGTCCTTTACCAACAATTCCCGTAAACCTTCATATGTAGAGTCAACTTCAGATAGTTTAACATACCTATCAAAAGCATTGCTTAATCTAGACACAAATTGCGATGCGCTTTCTCCCTTTTCAAATCGCATTGACAGAAATTTATTTCGATACCCTGCAACCGTTAATCGAAACTGATGTAACAAGTCAGACCTGAGCCCTCGATAATCATTAACAACATCTGCAGAGCGTCTTGTATACACATCCAAAGCCCTACCTGTTAACAATGCACTTAAATTCGTTGCCCAATAACCTTCAGCCCAACTTTGTGCTGTTGCATATAACTCAAACCTTTGTAAATAAGCATCAATGTCATCAACTGCAGCATTAAAAAAGGTAATTTTGGTACACGAGCACTTTTATGTACAGTTGGTGTTTGTTGCACAAAATCTTCCTGAGTCAATACCTGACCTCGAATTTCTTGCTTTAATTTAGCTAATTCTACCTCTTGTTTACTTTTTACCGCTAACACTTCAATTTCATGCCTTCTTGCTCTTTCTTTATCTTCTAACTCAAACCGTATTACTTTCTCTCTCTCCTCATCTTCTCTACGTTTCTCCTCTCTCGTTAAACGTCTTTCCTCCCTTTCTTGGTTTTCTCTTTCCTTTGAGGTCTGCAATTGCTCTCTCTCAAAGTCACGTTGCTCATGCAAGCTTTGTGTCGCAAATTTCATTAAATCTTCACCAACCAATCCAAGCTCTTTTCCAATTTTCATGAAATACCCCACGTCAGACATGGTAACAAAAACTTCTGTAACACTTCACAGAAAACAAAAAATTTACCACTCAAACACAACACATCAATGAAAAATGTCAATCTCATAAACCCAACTCACACAACATATAAACGAGCAACCACACTAACAGTTATGATATTTCAGCTATAGGTCTTACATATCACTCCCACTATCTATCCTCCTATATTCCTATCTTCCTATATTCCTATCTTCCTATATTCCTATCTTCCTATATTCCTATCTTCCTATCTCACCGCTGTCACCATTTGTCACAAAGGACCTGTGAGTTCTTAGGAATGCCCTAGCTGCGGGAAATATTTATCCTTCTAATCAGTGATAGTGTAGTGTGTCACTTGCCATATACATCATCAGGCAACCTTTGCATTTATTATGTTTATTTACATACACAAAGAACAAAAAGAAGCTCCTCAACATAGACAATTTTATCTTTTACATACACACACCAAAAGAACTCCTGAAAGTTCTGTTCAATCACAAATTCAGTTTCATTATCACGATACCACAACATTTGTGTCCAAACACTTTTTAACTTAACACACACAGTTTCACTGACATGGGACGCAATTCAGTCTCTATTGATATCCATACCACACAACAATACAGCACCAGAAAAACAGAAAGTTCGAATTCGTGTTTCATATCAGGAAGGATATTTGAAGACACACTCGAATTGACTATCGACTCCACTCCGCCTCACACCAGAAAAACAGAAAGTTCGAATTCGTGTTTCATATCAGGATGGATATTTGAAGACACACTCGAATTGACTATCGACTCCACTCTGCCTCACACCAGAAAACTGAAATATAAGATTAAAAAACTCCATTAAATACTATGCACATTTGGCAGAAACGCCCACCACAACACCTTTTCGACTCAACTCTTCATAAATTTACAATAACCAGTAAATCATCAAAAACCAACGTTACCCAAGAGAAATTCTTCTTGGTCGTAACTAGGTCTAGGCTCGCTTCCCTCGATGGTATTTTACTTCAAAAGAAATTTTGAATAAAAAATAATTTGAAGAAGATTCTTCCGTCATCGTCCACCATCGGTACCTCTCTTCTGCCTCTCCTTCCTCCACTCCTCTACTTCCTGTCCCTTGATTTTTTAGCGCAACACTCTTCGGTTTTTATAGCGCATTTGCACCCTTTTGTGATAGGCATCGGAGGTGAAGGTAAGAGATGAAGAGTTAGTGGATAGGTGTATTGAAAGGTCAGGTATTTTCTTGAATTTGGTCAGGAAGGCCGAGGATGATGAATTCTGTTTTGGAAGGGTTGAGGCAAAGCAGGTTGGACGACATCCATTGAGATACTAGGTTAACCACATTGAGTAGTTTTGCAATGGAAATAGAAAAAGAGCTGGGGAGAAGGACAAGTAGAGTTGGGTGTCGTCTGCGTAGAGATGGTGGTCAACAGAAGAGGATTTTATGAGATGGCTTAATGGTGTAGTATACAGAATGAAGAGCAGTGGGCCCAAGTTTGTAGTAGACTCGAATTTGCATCGATTATTAAGATTAATATGCTTTGAATTTTTTTATGAAAAATGATCAACAACCTTCAAACAGAGCGGCAAGAATGCCAGATTTTACCAAACTAATTTTTAAAACTTCCACCAGCAATTTTTGCGAGAGCAACATCTATTTAACTTTTAATATGGTCAGATTTCAGCTTGTTGCAGAGTGGCATACTAATGAAATACGAACCTAATGGAAGTTATCGTTTTCTTAGTAGGCTATCAGTCACTGCAAAATTATAAACATTCTCTGCCGATGTGTAGGTCAAGATCGAGCAAAATGCACTGAATTTAAAATAATTATGCTAAAAACTTCTCATCATTCGAATAGACGCAGTTGGCTTTTTTATTTTTCTCATGATTACGCAATACTGGAAACATTGAAGTTCATTGCAATTGCTATCAAACTGAATGCATTCGTATTTTGTGCATTATGAAACACTTACGAATCTTTGCCTTTTCAGCTAAATAAATTTCTACTGGAGTCGCAGAAAAGGCGTTTCTGCATTGGATAGTGGATACTGAAATCTTCACTAAGCCAGAGAGACGACGACGACGTCATCAGAGCTTTGGCTTCAGCCGACTTCTGTTAGTTTCAACGAATAGGGAAAGGAAAGTATAAGAAGAGAATTCGGCAGCAGATGATATTGCCTAAAGCCGTTATAAATTTGGATTGCCATGAATGCTTGCTTTTAAACAGAAAATGGGAGAACGGGTTCAAGTTTTCTATTTTTGATAGTTATCTGTAATTCTCTCAATCAAACATTTTCTGTAATGTGGATTTGCGAAATCCTAGTGAAAACCAGCAATGTAGGCCTACTTAGCTCATTCTCCAAATGGAATACTTTAATAGATTCATACACAACTTAGGCATTTGGCGTATAAAATTGAAATGTATAATTGTTATGTCTAAGAAACTTTTGAATGGAGACCTCAGCACTAACCTTTTACAGGCAAAAGAAGATTTTCCGTTTGAGCAAGAAGCGGAGATGGGTCGATATATTTATATAGGCCTACAACACCTTTAAGCTGTGCAATAAATGCGTGCCATTTAATGGAACAATAAAGAATGAACAGCAGGCGCACAGAGAAAAAACGGATAGATCTATACTAAATTCGAATCTTTTGAGAATGGCAAAGGTTTTTGACATTAGAGGAATTAGATTTCCTGTAAATGTTTTGGCCAAAACGAAGGTGCAAATGCAACTGGAAAACTGATTTATTAGGTAATTATAGTTTCGGCGTCAATTGCTTGATTGCTGTTTTCGAGGTGAAACATCCTCATCTTAATCACTTCTGTCAAAATCCAAAGTCAACAGGCCAACAGGTTTCTCATTCACTTAATACTAGATTACAAGAATAGTTTCGCTGCTGAAGATATATTGCAATGTAACAAAGCTGTTTGTACTGTAAAGTAATTATATTATTGGTCTTTTAGAATTCATGTCAACACCAAAAGAAGATTTGCAGTCATCAAAAACAACCGAAAATCTAACCTGGAAAATATTCAGCCGAATGACGAGTTAATTGACTCGCTGTTGTCGCTCGAGTGCATAATGGATGCGCAAAGCCACTTAATTCGACAACAACGTTCAATCCGCGATAAAAAAACACTGAGCTTTTGTCCATCATAAGATCCTTCGACCAGGTTACGTGTTCAGATTTTTTCACATGTCTTCGACGAACCAACCAGCAGACAGTGGCAAAGATTGTCGACAGGTCCTAATTCCATCCCTTCCATTGCCAAGCTATCAAATAGCCAAATTGCAGGATCCTTGGCCACTACAAGTTAACTCCTCATTCCACTGTGACATGCTTCTTTCCGAATTAAATGCTTCTAAAAATTCGGGGATAACAACCTTACAATTAGCTATCGACCTATTTTCATAATCCCTTACGTCTCAAAATTTATTGAAAAATTAATGCTTAATACGCTCAGTGCTTTCTGGATAAGTTCAATTTTCTTTCTGCTAATGATTACCGGTGACAAAAAAATCACTCTACCTTCATGGCACTAATGAACATACAATGCACTATCTCTGAAAAAATTGAATGACAATAACTACTCTATTAGCGTCTTTATCGACCTATCAGAAGCTTTTTAATACGGTGGACAATTATAATAGATTAATCACTAAACTTGGGAGTTATCGAATAAGAGGTATAGCAAATAAATGGTTCTCTGATTATTTAAAAATAGAGTTCAATATGTATCTTTTAAAGACTCACTTTCTTATTCTAGTCAAATAATTTGTGGTGGCCCTTGGGGTTTCACACTTGGACCTCTTCTATTCTTGCTCTGTGTTAACGATTTATCATCTTCATCTTCCGTTTTTAAACTGATACTCTTTCTGATGACACCAATGCTTCCCTCAATGACAAATCGCTGTTAGCCTATTTTGGAAAGCCAATTGTGATTTAGATTTGATATCAGCCTCGTGTAGGGCGAACTCTCACGTCCTCTAGTCACTAGCCTACTCATCTTGAGTTCTACGCAGAATTCTGCAAAAATTCCCTGTTCTCCCATCAATGTCGCGGTCACCCAACATCATATGCCTCTAGCTCCTCTGTACATCACCCAGCTGGTTTCCACTCCAATTTAGAACCACCTCTTCAAGAATTCCTACCCTGATCAATACAACCCTCAGCCTTCAAATCTTCGCGTCCTAACCGAAGGTCCTCTGCTTCCTTCTCTCTCCTTTATTTTTGCCAACCAGATTTGGATCTACATTTGGCATCTTTGGACAACTTCCTCGTCACTATGCGGGGCTCATTAATAAGTGGCTGCTTTGTGTTAAGCCTTTAAGTAGCGCTTAGAAAGTTGGACATTACGTTTAATACGATCATGATTCCAGGACCCCGCGCTTGAACGAGGAACTAAAATAGCAGAAGTAAGCTTATACGCGACGATGCGACATACCGCTATTACACAGTGGCCTGTTCCATGTTCATATTACTAATCTATTACAATGAAGCCCACAACGCCTTATCATAATTATAGACAACGCCTAAATTGATGGCCGCCTCAATTGAAATCGAAGTCGATAATCGTAGAATTTTAAAGAGGCACCGTCGAAATCCAACTGATGACGAAACGAGAGGATCAATCAGCGAGTTGAAAGAGATAGGATACATATCTCTAAATTCTCAATCAACTCTAGTGTAGATTATAATTATGAGAGCAGTGATGAGGAGCAAATCTATTATAAATATAAAGGCTAAAGATTAGACTGGTCCAAACTTACATGGGGAAATATATTTTTTCAAAATATGCTGCTCCACAAGGCTGCACCTGTAATACTTGATAAAAAGACTCTGTGTTGAAAAAATTGAAGAGATCTGAGCATGTTTGAAGGTCGCTAGGTTTTGACACTTTTGTAGAAATTGCAAAAATTGCGTATCTGACGCGTTAATAGCTTCATCACATCTTTGGCTTCATTATGAATTAAAATAAGCACCCATGAACACCAAGCACCATCTTTCTAAATCATGATCAATATGCCAACTGTATTTAAGTAGCCTAACTAAAAGAATAATAAGCTTATTTACAAATAAAACACTTATTTCAAGTTCTTTCTGATAGATAAACGGTTGTCGGCTTATAACTAATTATTAAATTTTGCATGCTAACTTTTCATCACAATTCGTTTCACATCCTACAATTGTATTGTTCAATATTGCTCTGTATGCTGCTAATTTAGAGTGATTCGAGTACTTTTTTCGTCTGTGAAGCCAGCCTTGAATATGAAATAGGCTAAGCTTACAGCACATGTTTTTTCACTTTCTGCAATAAAAGCTCGTACGTTACAAAACGGCAGCTATGGTGAAACTGGCATCAACAAGGAGTTCCTCACAATGTTGTCTGTTAGGGATGCCTGACAAACACTTTCTTGGGTCTGGCCTCCCAAAAAATTGGGCATCCCTTAGGATATTCATATTTCATTACCTGAATAGACTATAGCATTTGGTGAGGTCACGAAAGCAACAATAGTCGCTGCGTTCGTAATTCGGAGGAGGCTAGAATCCCCGCACAGTGTGTGGATTCGGGTGTTCGCAAACTGTGGAAGTTGTATGAACACAAATTTGTGCTGATTCAAGGAGTTACAGTTTGAGTTCGCTTTAATTAAGTTAACTCTTTCAGTCATCATCTCTGCTATTTTCTTCGAAGCGTGTCACTGAAGACATCGAGGCTGCTGTGGTAATACAATCTTTTTTATCCACCTAATCCGCTATCCATGTAGCGTCTGGACAGGAAATCCTTCGACCACCAGACTCCACTGGAAGAGTAGGCCTATGTCACAAGGAGATCTTTAAAACTGCTTGATCTTTTTTACCATCCAGGGTCAAGAACAACCCACAGCCTTCCTATCAAAGTCCTTTACTCCCTGACCACTGGACCCTACTTCCCAGTCAATGAAGGAAAATGTCTAACTGTTGATGGTCGTCAATGACTGCGCATAACGTGGAGTGGCTCTGATCCATTCTTACAATGCCATAAGCTACTAAGGATGAGTCACAGAAACAATACTTGCTGCAACTTGTCTTCAGTCATCGGACAAAATTTTCTGTTCCAACAAAGGCAAAATGAAATAATAGTAGGTTGCGGGTTTTCCAACACGTAAGGTAGATGCAAATCCCAATCCTTCTGATTCTGGGCAACCACCCTAGCAAGCATGGCGTTCAATGTTCTGTGAAACCTCTCCACAGCACCATTCGTACTTGGTTTATAAGGAGTCGTTCTCACTTTGTCGATCTGGAGTCGAAGACACAGTTCCCGGAACAAAGCTGCTTCAAAACAAGGTCCCTGGTCAGTTAATATTTGGCGTGGACATCCAAATCTGCAGAAAATCTGTTCCACCAGTACTTTGGCTACGGTTGTAGCTTCTTGGTTTCGTATAGGATGAGCCTCTGCCCAACGGGTAAAATGGTCAACTGCCGTGAGAATATAGCGATACCCTCGACTGGAAGACGGATGTGGACCAGTGATATCTACTCCCAGGCATTCCATAGGTGCTCCCACAGACATCGGTTGCTGACGCCCTTGCCTCGGCGGTTTGCCACGTAAATATTGGGCACAGTTCATGCATCTCCTTATTTGCCTCCTTACGTCATCTCGCCAACATGGCCAGTAGGCTCTTTTCTGTAGCTGAGCCAAGGTCTTCCTAATGCCCATGTGACCTCCTGTTATTCCTTCATGCGCTAGCCGAATGAGCGCTAGCCGACGACTAGGCGGTGGAATGAACTGATACCAACAGATGTCATTGGTTTCTGGATTTAACCATTGACGAATCAGTAGCCCATCTTGCAACTCTAACTGCGGCCATTGTGCGACAAGAGTTTTAATCGTGCCACTAAGACCTCGCATCGTATCCAGAGAAGGCACATCCGGAGATTCAAGTTTCTTCTGAATTATCCAACCCAGATCCGGGTCCATGCGCTGTTCAGCTTCTATAGTTTGACGGCTCCAGTCCGATGGTAAATCAATAGAAGTCACTCTTACATGGTAGGACTCTCTGACATTATCAATTTCATGCGGTCGTCGGGACATAGCGTCTGCATTCCTATGTGCAGTACCCGATCTGTGCTGAATGTCAAACTGAAATTCCTCGATGAAAGACAACCATCTGGCTTGTTGTCCTATCGGCAACGGAGTTCTTCGTAACCATTGGAGAGCGGAGTGATCCGTTCTCAAGAGGAATTTGTTACCCAGTAGGTACTGTCGGAAAACTTTCAAGAAATACACAATCGCAAGCAATTCTCTCCTTGTGACATCGTAGTTCTGTTCGGCTGTCGAACACAGTCTACTGCCATAGCAAATCACACGTTCCATATCACCGTCAACTTGAGATAACACAGCGCCAATGGACTCTCCAGAAGCGTCAGTGTCCAGAATATAGAGTCCTGAATCGTTCGGCAAAGCGAGAATCGGTGACTCGGTAAGGCGTTGTTTCAACTCAGCAAAGGCAACGTCACATTCCTCTGACCAGGTAAAGTGGCAACCTTTCTTAGTTAAGGCATGCAGAGGACGAGCAATTCGAGCAAAGTCTGGGACGAATTTTCGATAATACGAGCATAATCCCACAAACGATCTGACATCTCGAAGTTTTCTTGGCGTTGGCCAGTCTCTTACCGCTTGAATCTTACCTGGATCCGTTGTAATTCCATTTTCACTTACCACGTGGCCTAAGAAAACCACTTGACGTTGTAACAAGTGACATTTCGAAGGTTTAAGCTTTAAACCAACAGCTGCCAGTCGCTCCAACACTTGAGATAACCTCTGCAGGTGTGTGTCTATATCCGAAGCAAATACGATAATATCGTCCAGATAAATCAAACACACCGTGAAATTCAGCCCTGCCATAACCAAATTCATCATTCGTGAGAAGGAGGCCGGAGAATTACAGAGACCGAATGGGAGAACTCGAAACTGGAAAATTCCCCTCCTGGTAACGAAAGCGGTTTTATGTCTGTCCTTAGGATGAACGGCTACTTGATGATAACCAGCTCGGAGATCAAAAGTACTGAACCATTTAGCTCCAGCTAAAGAATCAAGACTTTCGCTGATCAATGGTAAAGGATAAGCGTCTTTCCGTGTTTTATTGTTTACTGCCCGATAGTCAACACAGAATCTTGGTGTTCCATCACGTTTCTTTACCATAACGACATTACTAGCCCAAGCAGAAGACGAAGGCTCGATAAGTCGTTGTTGAAGCATATGGTCAACCTGTTCATCAATAACCGGCAGTAATGTTAACGGCTGGCGACGCAAGGCTTGTCTTACCGGTGCTTCATTTCCAGTTTCTATCTCATGTTGAATGACATCGGTAAAACCAAGATCCCATTCATTCATCGAGAACGCTTTCTGATTGTTCAAGATAATCTCACGTAATTTATCCTGGACTCCTGCTGGAACATCATCGGCAATGTCTGACCATAACGGCGACAGAACAGAGTTAATTTCCTCTTGAGTCGGTTTACCTTGACCTTCAACGACGGTTGCGCAAGCAGCTGCGACTTCGGTCGTTTCATCAAACACTGACACTTCCTCGGCCATACATTGGACACCTTTCTTTATTCTGATTTCTTTACTCGTTGGATTCATCACACGAACAGGTAAGTCGACGATTCTTTCTGGCAATAAGGTACCTGAAATTACCAATCCTGAGCTCAACACCTGAGGCTGGGTAGCCCATTGACTATCAGATGAACGCAGATGAGAGACAACTGCGTATGTGTTAATGTCCAATTCACTTAATGGAGGCACTTTCACATCTTGAGCTACGATTATTCTTCTGCAATTTCCTTGTCGTTTTCTCGTACAAATGGGAAAAGTATGATTCTGTATCTTGACCCATCGTTCTCCAAAATTCCAAAGAGCATGTTGATTCTCTAACCATTCCAGTCCCAGTATTAATTCAGAGATTTGTTCGGTAATAAGACAAGTAACTTCAAAAGAATAACCGTCTATTTCACAGTTAAGATTGGCTTCGCCCAAGACGCGGATAGCAGTACCATTCGCGGCACGAAGAGTCTGGGTAGAAGAACGAATGTCCTTCTTAAGAACCAAAGAAGCAGGAGCAAGAGTAAGCTCCGAACCTGTGTCGAGCAAAGCGAAGGTAGATTTTCCATTCACCTTGAGTGACAAATAAGCGTTATTGCTTCCAACCACGTGTCGAAGAGCACTTGGTTCCTGTTCAGTTGAACCTTCAGCAACAAATGGTTGTTCTCTCTGTTTCAGTGGACAGACCCGAGCAAAGTGTCCAAGTTGACCACATTCAAAGCAACCTTGAGATTGTCGAGATCCAGTTTGACGAGGATTTCGAAATCTGCCATTGGTTCCATTCCTATTCCACTGATTTCTCCATTGAAACGGTTGACCAGGTGGCACAAAGCCCTGATTCGGTGGAGGTCGCATCGTGAAATTGCTTCCATTATTCAGACGATGTTCTAATTCTTCTAGTCTCTGTTTCTGCGGATCCAGCTCTTCTTTCAGAAGTTTACGCACCAGGTCAAACGGAAAGTCATTTTCTTTGACGGCCTTAATTCTTCCAGGACGGCGATCGGAATGTTCTGTTTCTTCTCGTTCAGCTTTCTTATATCCTTCCAACCTCAAAGCCAATTTATAAGCAGAATCTAACGTTTCCGGTTCCTGTTCTCGCAGTTTAAGAGCTAGTTCTTTATCTCGAAGAGCGTCAAGAAAAGAACGAATGGCTATCGTTTCGCTATGAGTTGACGTAGGTCCAGGGTAGGCAAGGATCATAAGTCTCCTTATGTCTTGTGCCACCGAACCTAAGTCTTCACCTTCCTTTTGGCGACGAGTGTTCAATTGAGTTTGATACAACGACGCCTGATCAGAACTTCCATAGCGCAAGCGAAGCTTATTTACCAAGTCAGACCATGTAGCAACCGTATTCGAGTCAAACTCCCAGAGAAGTTGTGATGCTGGTTCAGTCAAAGCACAGGTAAGCTGGTTTAACTTTTCATCATCGGACCATCCATTATTCTTGGAACAAACTTCAAATTTCCGCAAGAAAGGCGTCTACAGAAGTTTTTCCATTGTAAGTACCCATCTTAATGTACTGACGAGGCCTTTCTACATGTAAGTTGGAAGAGGAAACATTGGTTTTCCCTTCAGACATATGCAAAGCCTTACTTCCGACTATTTCAGTAGCGATTGACTCAGCCTTAGGTTTCACAAGACCGGTTTCTTCAACTATTGGCTTCGAGGTATTAAAGTTTCTCTCAGTATGTTTCATTTCATTATCGCTTTCTCTGATTATGTATTTATCGTTGGGTTCATTTGTTTCAGCTATTCGACGGAGATACAACCAAGGTTCAGCATGCGAGAACTCATTGGTGTTCTGAGGAAATCTATTCATTTCGGCTATTTCGGCATTGATAGTCGAAGAAATGAAATAGTTACCTGGAGCAGATATCACTGATATGGGTTCCTTCACCCTTTCATGGACAACTGAAGACAAACATGGCTGACTCTGTTGTGAAGCTCTTGCAAACATGGATGGAGTAGAGTATATCACTGAAGTATTATCGGATTTATTTCGGTTCAATTCGAAGGAATGAAGAGTATTTGGAAGATATACATCAGAAGATTGACTCAAATGCAATCCAGCAGATTCATCATGTTTCATATTGAAGTTCGAAGAAACAACCTTTGTTGACAATTCTTCTTTTCGTATTGGAAAACTGAATTTGCTTGCCAAAGTGGTTGCCCAACGATCTTCAGTTGTGAAAAGATCGGGATCTGCATATTTGCCTTCCGATGCGATGATTGGCCAATGACCCAAAGGTTTTTCAGCCCTTTGCATCGGTAAATTTCTCCGATCCTTCCAATTTGAATTATCTCCTGCAACTGAAAACTCCAGATTAGAACATGATCGTACATTAGATTGATCTTTATCTAACATTCTAGAATTAGAAGTTAGTTTACGTTCTAATCTATCTCGTTTACTAGGTGCATTTCTAAATGTCACCTCTTCATCTGAAGGATAATCCCATTGATTTAAGCTCAGATAATCAAGACCATAAGCACCTTCTGCTTCTTGTTCATTTCTTCTATATATGACCCTCTTAGGTCTAACTCCTGTTCCTTCAAAATTTCTTCTTTCGTCCTCAAAAAGCCTTCTCTCTTCCTCAAAATTCTTCTTTCTTCCTCCAGAACCTTTCTTGTTTTATCAGGGACCTCATATCCTTTATTATTCAGTACCCCACTTCTGGTACCATGTGAAGCGTGCGTGGCGCCCTCTAGCGACTGCACGTACTGTTGGGGAAAAGTACTGACAAAGGATCTACCAATAGGTCTCGAGTTCAAATCCGAGGAAAGGCTATAGAGAGCAGGATTAGCTCTTGATTCCATTGAAGGCGCTACCGAAGTCAAGTTATCGATTGTTTCATGAGGCGCACTCATAAATAACCTATTTTCAAGTTCTGAATGCGTGATACCAGGGTTCTTTGTAATTAACCAAAGATTGCCCAGAGTGGTGTCCGTAGCTACTCGGTCTGAGGCCAAGGCGTTAGGTCGCCCTGCGGGGTTCTTATTTCCCTCAACAGTTTGATTCCTGACTATACATTCCTTCAATTCCCCCATCTGTGCGTTATTATTCAGATTTATTTGTGTTTGTTCTTCCAGAAAACGATTGAGAAGAGTGTCCAAACCTTTCTGGCGATATAGAAGTTCCTTCAACATTTCGTCGGAATTACCAGGAGAATGTGTCAATTGCAACTGTTCACTTTCAATACTTGTTGGACTAACTCCTGTCTCACTAGTTATTTCGTCATCTTTATCGATTAACTGAGATTCAGCCATTTGTATTGATTTATTAAAATTTGTCAATTACTTGAAATGAAATTATATTCCTTGATTAAACAGTTTAACTAAACAGGTTTCCTCGATCGAGTTTCAACTATTACAAGATTTGACAAATTAACCGGTTTACATTCAATCTCACACGACGTAGGTGAATCGATCGCACAAGAATGTTGAATATCTCAACAGATGTCTAATCTACCGCTTTAAAGTTACAACTACTAATTAGCGAGATCCATTATTAATAACGCTCCTAATCACTTTCCGATTAACATTTAGTACGATCAATATCTGGGCATCTGGAGTTAATTTTAATTGGCTAGATAAAATAAAACTATACTCCCTGCTTCGTATAGTGATGGATTCATTTCCCCATTTAGTGATATCGAAGTTTCCCAGAGATTAGCATCAATCAAACCCCTCCATTGCAGCACATCCAATCGAAACAATGGTCACCAATAGTATTGGATACAAAACCCAGTAATTTCGATACCAAACCGCTTCCAATAATCGGCAAAGGTTCCAGGGTGACCAAGCACCAAAATCCCCGTAAATTTATCGTAATAACTCTCCAGTCAAACGAAGGAAATCATCGATGATCACAGATTAAATCACCCGAAATTACCGACCATCCGTATCAGCCATTTTCTAACGCTCCTTCTTCGACTGAAAACTCCCAGGGAACACTGCGCACCAGGTCACATGACCACCAGGATCCAATCCGAATTTTCCTTATAATGAATTAAGCGCCAACTTTTCCTTCAACTGACGACAACCAATCAGGTCCGTCGTAGCTTCTTCGGCTATTTATAGCTCAAGTGCCTAACGGATCAGGCGCCTATCAGTCCGGCCGAGCATGGACTAAATATTATTAGAGAGACTAACCTCTGGCGAATTTCACATTCGCCACAGTGCTAGGTTCATTACGTCATTAATATGATGCGCGTATTAATACAACTCTAAAAGGCTGGCAGATGGCAAACATTTGAGAAGAACAATACTGCAGATAGGCTGAGTGCTCGAACGGGCATTAAGGTATCACAGAAATCACAGTTTCCCGACCATCAGCTCCAAACACCTTGCTCTGAACCGAGCTCATAACTTGGTCCAAAAACTCTAAATATAATGTCAAACTTTTGATGGCATTCTGTTTGTTGGGCTCCATAAACAGGGCGCTTCTGATTATGTGAGTGACGGTATAATAGATTGACTTAATAAAAACAGTACGATACGTAGATAATAAATTATTACTGCTCGTTAACCCTATTGTAAATACTTTTTGTGCAATAAAGGAAAATTATTGATGAAAGTATTTTGTATGAAAATTGCAGTACTTGATAGTTCATTATTGATATTGGTAATAGGCTAATAGCAATGAATTTATAATAAATTATTGGTATTGGCATCACATGTAGCCAGCATTGTCAGCAGCTCTGGTTTTATACCCACTAACACAGCTTGTGCGGCACTCGTACATTTAGGCACAAGTTGTGCCTAAATGTGCGATTCCAATATAAACAGCAAGACGAAGTTAAGCACCATGCAGTAATGAATCCGGGATTATCTGAGCCTTCAGCCCGCATGATTCCGAACTTCAATTTCTGTAACTTGATGCGGTACCAGCAGTCTGTTAACCACAAGACTCAATTAACAGATTTCAGTATATTCAGAAACCCCTGGATCAGTGTGTAGGCACGAGTATTTGCTGTTGTTTAACAATTGGGCTTCTCATTCTAGAAGTGGCTGCATAAATGTTATGTGCACGAGGCGAAGCTCGACATAAATCATCAGCTGGTGATATAGGTCGTCGTAGTTGTTCTTGACTTTTAAGACACTTCTGTTGCCGTATTTTTGTCTTCTATACGGTAACACAGGTTTCAATATTATATTGCACATTATTATAAATATTTTAATTTCGCCAAATAACGGGGAAACAACGAAACGACAACTGTCAGCTATCGACGCGAATCCGTTGGTCGGTTCCACGTGTGCGCGTGAGTTCGCCACTTGTGTCTCTTTCAGCTGATTGTGCATTGTTTTGTTAACTGATATAATATTCAACGCCATAATATAGCCTAGGCTAGATCAGAGAGCGTCTCTGATGTTCAAATTCATACAGTTTTTGCACTATTGTAAGAGGTGCTCAACAAGTCATTGTCTGTCAAAAATAGAATTCGGAATTTTCTTGTGCAATAAATGTTTTTTCTGTAAGCCTGAACTTTAACTAGAACGAATTACTCAACAAATTGTCGATATTCTGCTCATACGTTCTTAAACCGACGTGTAACTGTCCATTTGAATATATGCGAAATGGTTGACATCTTAGCATAATAAGCATTTACCGTCCATTGCTGCATCAATATCATAAGGTAACGAAGTTCACATGTTCAATTAATTAGTATTAAGCGTGGCGGTGGTCAATTATAACTGTCTTCAACCATTTGAATATTCTTTATCGGTTCACTTTACCTACGCAAATACACAATCTGTGAATCATCTGAGCCTTTTAACATCTTAGCCTTTACTCTACAGTGATGAAGCAGAACAGTAGATAAACTGATCTTGGTATTTTTAAGGAAGTCTGTATGTGAGCGTTGCCTATTTCTCACTGCCGCTTTTCAGCCGTTTTGCAAAATGCATCAGACTGTAGCGTTCATGGGGTCCTGGTCTGACCGGACATAAACGTATGTCGATCGGCAGTCGGTTATCGTCCGATAGGGCTTCTTCCTCCTCGTTCTGGTACCACCTTCGATGGCTCCTAGTACACCTCTCAATCCATGGACTGTTTGCGCACGTCCGGCCTCCGTCGTCTGTCAGAGTATATGAAGACACCGTAATCAACGGTGATTACGTTTAGTGAAACACCCGACAGCATCACAACTTGCACACTCGATATATAAGTTTAGTGTATCAGCCAGTTCTGTAAGCGAGCACACGGTCACGCTGGTGTGAAATTTATTTCATAGGCTAACGTGGACAAATCAACACGTCTCCAAAGTCAATGTAACACAACTTATTCCTTAGTTAAACAATTGAAAGGGCATACGTGTACGATTAATTCCTGCCGCAGCTGGGTACAAACAAGTTAAAACCGAAGTGGACACAATTAAACCCTCGAGCAATCGAGTTTTAGCTCTCCAATGCCGCAGATCACGTAGGCTAACTCAGCACAACGAAATTTGGTGCAATTAATTCACAGGACAATCAAACCTGGTGCAGCTAAGGCTTTGAGTCAAGTCAATCGTGCACAACAAACTCTAAAAGGGGACAGAAGCATACAAATAATGGTAATTAAACGTTTCAGAGTAACGAATGGTAATTGATTCGCAACTAAACACGGCATTTCTGCGCAAGAAAGGAAAATAACGATGATAATCGGCTTAACTTCGAATTATAACTCAATTGGCACGATCATGCAAGGAGTCATAATAAGCATTTACCGTCCATTGCTGTAAAAATATCATAACGTAAGAAAGTTCACATGTTCAATTAATTAGTATTAAACGTGGCGGTGATCAATAACTGTCTTCAATAATATGAATATTCCTAATCAGTTCACTTAACCTACGCAAATACACTATCTGTGAATGCTCATCCCACAAAAAGAATGTAATTAGCCAATGACATATTAGCTCAATTCGATAATGTATTCACTTTTTTCTCAGCAATCGCTCAGCGAAACTGAAGTTACATTGTATCTTCATCTGAGCTCAATTCGATCACTTTGTCGGTCTAGTTCGCCACATCCTTCCTGGATGGCATATAAACATCCTCATCGTCATCGGCATACGAGTAAGAGAAAAGAGTTCCTTCACTGTTATACAGCATCATAAGGTCGGTCTCAAACTGGCGTAGATCTTCCTCATCGGCATTAACGAGCGTAGTTTTCAGGCGAGGTTATACTGCGAGGAAGTCCCAAAGAGCGTCGGCAGCCCCAGTAGAACCCCTCGATCACCTAGCAAGTACAACGGGGAAATCTCTGTTCCGCTAATGACTGGAAATGGGCGATTGTACAATGACTGGCCATAAAACGCTCCGAGAAAGGTATCTTTTGAAATAGGGTCAGCCGGCGCGTCAAGCGCTTCGGTCGAAGGCTAACGTGTTGGTCGGCCGAAATTCCACCATCTGTTGAACTGAAAATTTAATCGCAATACTGGAGTTGCTTATCAACATGCCCCAAGAAGGCAGTGAATTTGCGGTCTTTTGAACGCGACAGTTCGACAGTTGAATTCGATGGTTCCGCAGCGATCCACCACGAGGAAAGAACCCATAATACATTTTCTGCCACTTCGGGGTATCTTCGAGGCGTGATATACCATACGCGATTCTCTTTAGTAAGTTCAACTGGTCTGACACACATGTTCTATGAGCGCTTACTTCGTTCAGCGGCTACTTTTATATTATATATAATATATATTCGTTTATTGAAAAAAACAATCTGACAAAAACGTAGAAACGCCTCCGATTCGCAATCTTCTGCAACCTTGAGCACGATAACAAATTTTTACAAATAAAATATTACTGATAATAATAATAGTAGTAATAGTAATAGCCTAATAATAATTATTAAACTTTGAAGTGGTTGCGCTCCGGGATTTTCATCTAGTGGTTGTGATCCTCATCATCGAGCGTAGCGTAAAGCTGTCAACCCAGGATGGGAATCCACTGGTTGAGCTCTGTGTGTGTGCAAGACTGCCACCACTGGTTACTTTTCTAATTTTCTGAACGTTAATTGCTTATTGCAATACCTTGATTTCTGAGTGAGATTTTTTTGAAGCGGTGCTATTATAATATTGATATCGAAATAGGCTGCAGTATATATAAATTTATATACATTATATATACATATATTACATGTATTCGCAAGAGCTGTCCAGGAGGACCTGAGATGTCTGGAGATGACGGTGGAGGATGCTGTCGAGGTGGCGAGGGACAGAGAGGAGTGGAGAAGCTGCGTTGCCCGATGTGCAGTCCTGCACAGGAAGGACTAAGGTAAGGATTCGCAAGAGCCAGGTTGCTTGGAGTTACTGATCGCTGTAAACTCACATGCTATCAGAAATCTCATGAGGTTCACAAGATGACGTTCAGCAAGGTAGAGTCTACTCGCGAACTGCGTTATGGCCGTCTCAGGAGAGATTCAATCCTGAAACTCGCTTTTATAAGATTAGCAATCAAGCAACCATAAGTAGATTTCCAAATCTCATTTAGCGATATGAATTGGATATAAGTCGGAGTATTTAGCACGACAAAAATCCAGGGCAATTTTCAATTAGACTAAGATATTTTCAGTGATGTAATATCTGATTCAAGGAATATACCGACTGTGAAAGTGAACTATTTTACCTGCGGTTTTAACATGGTCAGAGAAGAACTTGGTAGAATCAAACGATTTGCACAACTTGTGTATACATTCCAACGATCAAAAGTCAATCCACCTAACTGAATAGATGTTAATTAACCAATCAAATTTGAGCCTAAGAGCAGGAATTGGGAGAGCTTATTGCTAGATGGCCATCTAAGAGTGTATTGGCATATGTTGTAAATAGGAGGGGGTCCAGCATTAGATCTTCTGAGACTCCACAATTCAATACAGTTGGCAACTTGGCATCCTGATGCGGACTGATTGAGCGCGTCAGTGTATGAGCGATGCAAACCAGCGGAGTGTCGGGCCAGAAAGACCAAACCCGTGTTCAAGGGGTGAAAGAGTTTAACCCTTTGGAGGTGAGGTGGGGTATGACACACCCAAAGGCTATTCTACGCTGCTTTTTCTACGGAAAACGTAGAACCAGCTTGGATTATTTTTGTCTACCTTAGTGAATGTGAAATACGGACACTTTAGGACACTTTCAGGTACTTTTGGAGGCATTTTTTTTTATTTCTTGCATATTAAAGTGAAATTTTAATTTTTCCTATACATATTGATTTTAAGGAATTTAAAAAAGTAACGGCACAGTGCCGAAAAAATGTGCGATTATAAGATATTACTGCATATAGTGTTGCAT
Organism: Aporrectodea caliginosa; assembly: GCA_020284085.1. Classification (NCBI taxonomy): domain Eukaryota; kingdom Metazoa; phylum Annelida; class Clitellata; order Crassiclitellata; family Lumbricidae; genus Aporrectodea; species Aporrectodea caliginosa. The sequence continues at coordinate 445,883 of JACEVL010000019.1, read as the reverse complement.
CGATGCAAAATTGATCCATTATTACGGGTATTATGTCACGACATTGTCACGTGTCCCCAAAATGTTACATGTTTTGAGGGCCACGAAGATGCCATTGCAAAGGGCCGCTTGATTCTGAGCGCCACCACGCTGGCCATATCAATTATGATTGAAAACTGTTATTTGTTCCTGAAAATCACCAGTTTAGCCGACAATTGGTTACATAACTGTAGTTTAGCTCACAATTTATATTATAGTTGATATTGCGACTTTCAAGTAATTATATGTATTGGGGTATGTCAGACCCCACCTCACCTGAAATGTTACAATGCTTCACCTCACCTCCAAAGGGTTAATATAATCAACAGTATCAAAACGGCAGAATGATTAAGTAATATGAGAGCAATTGCTCTTCCTTGTCCATGGAGTTGATATCATGTAACTGTGAGTGCAGTTTCAGTGGATAGTATTCATGATAGGCAGATTTGAAGCTCATGTGATGAAAGATGTCTACACTAGTAGTTCGCAACAACCCAGTCAACCCCGACCTATAATAGCCGATGTTTCGTTTGTCTCGAAAGTCATTGAGAAGATTATCGCCCTCCAGGGTCCAGCTCACAGGTCATAGTATAGTAGTAGTATCGCATAGTATCTAAAGATTTATATAGCGCCTCTCTCAGAATAACTATTCAGAAGCTCTCTCAGCACGAAAACCCCGGGGAAAAGAAACGTCTTTAATGTTAAAGAACGAGAGTCCAAATAGGAAAAACTAGTCATTAGTTTAGCCCTTAATGAGGAGGGAAGGTCATTCCAAGTAGAGACCAACCACAGCAAATGCCTGACGTTGAACCAAGGCAGTCCTAGTTCTAGGAACAAAAGATCTAGCCAATCAGCAGAGCGCAAGGAACGAGATGAGGTCGCAGATAACGGCTTTCGCATAGAGTCAGAAAGATACTTTGGGGCACTGCTCAGCTGCGCCTTTGAGACTAGAAAGAGGATCTTATAATGGATACTCGCAGTGATAGGAAGCCAGTGCAAGATATCAAGCATATATGTAGAGATATGCGAAAAGCGAGGAGTCGGGCTATGAGCCTAGCTGAAGCATTTAAGACCGATTGAAGGGGAGAAAGACGCTGTTTCGGGAGGCCCATAAGAAATGAGTTGCAGTAGTCAAGTCGGGAACAGATAAAGGCATGAACTATGGTGGTAAAGACAGAGGGAGAGACCTATCATCTCATGGCTCTGAGACGCCTCAGTTGAAAGAAGCAGGAGCGAGTCAGGTTAGATATGTGCTCAGTGAATGTGAGGGAGGAGTCAAGCGTGACACCCAGGTCACGGACACTAGAAGAGTATGTGTAGACAGGGAATTTCTCAGTCAGTAATTGAAAGTCAAGTTTGGAAAGCTGTTGTCTAGTCCCAAACCAGATCAACTTAGTCTATGTAGCATTTAGGCAGAGTCGATTAGTCGACATCCAGTAGTGAAGATCAGAAGCAAGACAATCAATAGAACGGACTAGTGATCCACATCGTACCCTGAGACTAACAACCTGCTTCATGCGATCCAGTCTGGCTTTCTGAAAGGTCACTCCACCGAGACATTACTTCTTCGTCTCCTTTCCGATGTCTACGGTGCCATCGATCGCTCTCAACTGACACTCTAAGCCCTATTTGATGTCAATGCAGCGTTTGACATTGTAGTCCATGAAATTTTACCAGAACGGTTACATTATATCTTTCAGCCTACCTGGTACTCTGCTCCCTTGGCTTAGATTCCTTCTTCATGAGCGCTCCTTTTGTGGAGTCCATGGGCCCACTAGGGCCATTCGGGCCCCGCTATCTACGGTCTTTCTGACATTCACGCACTCAGCCGTGCATAGAGTGCATGCTGTTATCAACTGCGCCAACTACGCACTGTTGCTTTCTCGATTACTCCTATCGCTACTGCAACCCTTGTCCATTTTGTTCGCTACCTTCAGACTTGTGTGTGTGTTTCCTTTTTAACGACTATCTGTGTGGTAACAAAGACCATTAGCGTCGCCCTCCTCCTTCATCCAGGCTTGGGACTGGCACTGTCAGAAAGCGAACAGTGGCGGAGTTTTTCAGACTTGGCTACTGCTGATCTCTTTCGGTTGACCGACTGAGCTGCCTAGATCGCGTCCTAGGCAGCCGGCCTTTTTGGCTGCATACCCAAATTCGACCACATCTCCAGCTATATCCGCGACCTTCTCCGCGGGCTTCTCCTTCAGCAGCGACCTCCCCCCCCCCTTCAGCAGAGAATCAAGTATTGAATAGTTACCTTAGTCTGACGTTGTCTGCTAGGTTTCGCTTCCGTCTATCTTGTCGAGCTAGGTAGCCTTCAGTGTTTTGGGCTGGCGCTCCCTCACTTCGACTGAACCAGGACTTCTCTCTGTTCCTCTTGCTCGCATCTCCCCCGGGCAGAGCCGTGCCTTCTCGGTGGTAGGTCCCTAGACCTGGAATGGCCTCCCATTGGTGCACCGCTCCCTTCCTACAACACCTTCCCATGCATTCTTCTCTCATCTTAAGATGGTCATATTTGGTCGCTCTGGGTTTAGAAGCGCCTTTGAGTAGTCCCCATGAAGAGGAGCTACGCAAATTCTCGTAATGAATGACTGATTGAACCGTATCCAGGATGTCGGAGATGAAACATATAGTAGATATGGGGCGATAGTTTGATAGGTCCTTAAGAGAAAGATATTATTTTTTCAGCAGATAGTAAATAGACTGTGGCAAGCACAAAGCCAGATTGGAAGGCGCATCCAGAGAGATTTTATTTATTGCCTGCCATAGATAATTCTGAGAAGCGGAGTTCTCAGAAACGTTACGAAACTATTATGTGGACTTGGGTCCTGATAAAAGCTTACGTAAAGTTGCACTCTCGTTTAACAGTGATGAGATAAGGAACCTTTTAAAGTGAGTAGATAAGAAAATAAATGGAAGCATTATCCATAGTCTTTTCAAAACGACTGCGCAACTTCCTTGCAGCAGCAATATCTGAATTTTACCAGGACTGGTAATGGTGAAAAGCAACCCTCTCAGATCAAGTGAAAATGTGCCTGTCTAGGATTTCGGATAAAGCTGAATAAATAGTTTTCCATAACAAATTGAAGCCTCACATATTTAAGAATTCGTAACATTTATAAAGAGCCAATCAACGATTCAGAGACCCAACCCAAGTCAGTGCTATCACTTGGGGGGGGGGTCCATAGTGTAGTGGTAACATCACTGGCGTGAAGAGCAGTACATAGTGGGATCGCTTCCCGCACCCTCTCAAAGGTCCACTCAGCCTATCATCTGCGAGATGTAGGCTATCTTTGGTAAAATTAGATGTAGGACGTTATGGGCGCCTTGCATGGCTTTCGTATACAGTTAAATTCGACTCCTCTAATAACTTGTGATCATCCGTTCATACTGATTTGTAATCATCCTGCGTTATTGTCAGTTTCAATTAATAAAGACAATATTATTATTATTATTACTAACAAATACATATGACTACCCGAATCCATCCGATCATACGCCTACCTAGCTTTCTCGTACTCAACGAAGTCCGCCTTAGCAGCTGCTCTGCCTTGACAACCGGATTCTGACCTCCACTGGTCCATTGATAATTGGACAACCTCTCTGATACGACGCAGCGATCTAGAATAGGCTGGTGCTCTGCGTTTAGCCTTAGAGTATAGTACTTTAGAAATTTTGAGTTTATGATTAATGATTTGGAAACGAACTAGAAATCAGTCTACGGTGGATCAGCGAGTTGAAAGAGATGATGTTAGGGTCTCAAGATATTCTGGATTATGTGAGAGCAAGGACATACAGCATATCCTTTTTTAAGGCTAAAAAGCTAGACATGGCTCAAAACTTCCTTGTCAGGCTGTTATATCGTCTCATATAATTATAATCAAATAGACCTACATTGAACCATAGTCCCTACTTCATGAGAAGACAATAACCAGTATAATAATAATAATAATAATAATAATAATAATAATAATAATAATAATAATAATAATAATAATAATAATAATAATAATAATAATAATAATAATAATAATAATAATAATAATAATAATAAATAATAATCTTTTTCTTTAATAAGCGCCTGACAAACGCACTGTGCTGTACATTTACAAGTTATGTCATTGAAATCTTAACTCCTAACAGAACAGACAGCCTGCAATACAACGGCGCTAAACATCTCCGCCCTACGGGACTCGAACTCGGTACCTCTCGCTCTCTGCGCCAGATGTTATCCAATGCGCTATCGGACCGACGAGTTACATCGACTGAATCCTGAAACTACCCGCAGTGGGCAAAATGCGGAATTTGATAGTATTAAGCTGTGGGCTATGTAATTAAACTTAAAATAAACATATGCAAACAGGAGATAAGTTGTTGACCTCCTGGTATCTAGGTCACTATCCGCATTAACCGGAATTAAACAGATAATAGTGTCAGCTGCTTGTAATCATTTTGCAAACTATAAATTAACTATATTTTAAGCCTCCTTAATCATTGGTACTTTCTTATCACCAAGGTTAGAAAACATGACCTACATATCGCGAGTCTGGACGCTCTATCCAGGGATCATACTTTTAAGAATCGTGTATCTGATACTTGCCTATGCTGGAATTCTTACGTCTTGTTATACTGCGCGTATTTATAAATAAAACCCTGGCACGTTGATTGTACCTCATTAGGGCCTACTGCTTCTTAACCTCACTGACAGTAAAGACAAAGCATTCCTGAAAGTTTTGGTAGGAAAATAATATTGTAAATACTCTAGAGAACATTACTGTTATGGTATTGTCAATTTATGTGTAAAATGAAGTATCTTGTGGTGGGGAGAAGGTTGAATGGTAACACGCTGGCATGAAGATCAGAAGGACGCGGTTTCTATATCCGATAACCACATAAGGTTGACTAAGCCTTCCACTCCCTAGAGGCGACTGTAAACTGAGCAGTAGGACAGATGGGCGCCTTGCAGGCTGTTGTACAGTTAAATTTGACTCCTGTTAAACTTGATACCATCTGTGACTACTCTATCATACAATCTTACTACATTCAAAATTCAGTTTGAATTAATAAACGAATATTATTATTAGTAGTAGTAGTAGTAGTTATTTATTACTCTCATTGCTAATGGAAATACATATATCCAGTATTATCAGCAGCTCTGGTATCTCACCCAAAGACGCACCCAGTGTACATATGTAAGCAGCTTCAATATAACCAGGAAGAAGCTAATCACCGTGCAGTTAGACATCCAACTTTCTCTTAGCCTTCAATCCTCAAACTGCGACCAGAATGATTTCAGTAACTTAAGTCGGTAACCAGACTCTATCAGAAACCGAAAGCCTTCATTGGCGGTTTTAGTATTCAGGAAGTTTCTGGATCAACTTAAGACATAAGTAGGCCTATTGATGCTGTTGGACACTTGGGCGTTTCATCTTGTAGAAGTAGCTGAATAAATATTACGTCCATCAGATGAAGCTTGCCATAAATCATCAGCTGGCGATGTAAGTCCTCGCTGTTATTCTTGATTATAAGACGCTTCTGTTGCAGTGTTTTTTGTTCTCATTACAGCAACACGCGTTTCACTAATTGCATATGTTATGAATATTAAAACGTCGGCATCAAAACATTGGAACGCAAAAACTGCAACTGTTCTACTTCCTCGTTCTAGAACCTAAGACTAGCACGTCAACCTTTTGAATGACTTTGAATTATCGTAGTAGTAATCTCCAACTTCTAAAGCGCCACTTGAGAGCCAAGCGCAGGACACCAGCTTATTCACGAGCGCTGCTTCGAGTCAGACTGTCAGAGGAGTTGCCTGAAGGAGTAGTCCAAAGAATATCCGAACCGGGTTGCCAGATTATCAGAAAGGGCAGAAGCAGCTGTTAAGGTGGCATTAATGTATAGTTAAACATCAGGATAAGAACACATCAGAAGATTATCGACAATTACTTTGTTCAGTAATTCATTCTAGTTAATAATAATAATAATAATAATAATAATAATAATAATAATAATAATAATAATAATAATAATAATAATAATAATAATAATAATAATAATAATAATAATAATAATAATAATAATAATAATAATAATAATAACAATGATAATGATAATAATAATAATAATAATAATAATAATAATAATAATAATAATAATAATAATAATAATAATAATAATAATAACGCAATCGCGTTCCGAGGCACTTTCGCCAACCAGGACACCGACGAGTAGGGTCATCTCCAGACAAATTACAGCAGCTATAGTAATATCTAAGTCCCTGAGGGATCCTGTATAACCATAACCATAACCACGCTTTTTATTGAAACCAGTTGAACAAAAGGTTTGACAACAGAAAAAATAAACAATGATGATGTTGGTTCAAAGGGGGAGTCCTAAAAGGGCCTAAGCCCCGCTGACAAGGGTCACCCTAAAGCAAAGTAATGCTAGTTATAATTAGGTGGTCGGAAAATATCTATAAGTGTTTTAAAAGACAGGGAACAAAGGATGAGTAATCAAAGAACAAATCTTAACTAGTTAACTAACGTGCACACAGAATAAACTTAAATAACCGGAGGGAAGAGATACACGCGTAGTTGGCTTTTAAACAAAAGGAAACTATGGACGTTTCTGAGTTTGATCGGGAGACCATTCCATAATGCAGGGCCAGCGTTTTTTAGAGAGAATTTTCGTGTGTTGGTGCGATTGGAGATCCCTCTGAAGTTTGCAGCAGATCTTACTTCGTAACGGTGGATTTCTGAGGCTGAGTGAAAATAACCATCAAAAGTCGGTGGCAGCGCATGTGACCTATATTTAAACATGAACTCACAGATTTGGATAATTTTAATCTGTTCAGGTTTTGGTATTTTTAATTTATGGAAAATTTGAGCGGTGGACTCATAAGCAAACGACCCTGAGATTATTCTAACAGCTTTGTTTTGCAGGAGGACAAGTCTTTTTAGTCTAGAGACATAATTGGAGGCCCAGACCATATTGCAATATGATAAGTAGGGATGAACGAGTGAATAGTACAGATTTAACCGTAAGCGGATAGGTAGTATATACGCGATACGTGATAATATACCCACATTTTTTGAGATCTTAGAGGCTATGTGAGATATATGAATATTCCAGGTTAGGTGTTCATCCAAGTGGACTCCTAGAAACTTAACCGAGATTACTTGGGGAATTAGAAAGTTGCCAACTTGAATTACGCCCTGTAAGGAAGGAGTTTTTTTCCTATGTGAGCAAAAAAGAATGTAGCTAGTTTTACTTAAATTTAATGATAACTTGTTACTTTGAAACCAATCTGCAATTTTTTGTAATTCCTGGTTCGCTAGTTGGAACAAACCTTCGTAAGTTTTGTCAGAGATAAATACATTAGAGTCATCGGCGAAAAGTATAAAATCTACAAGATTTGAAGCATTTGGAAGGTCATTGGTAAATAACAAAAAGAGTAGAGGACCAAGGATAGATCCCTGAGGAACGCCGAATTTGACTAATCTTAGTTTGGATAAGCGCCCTTGGCACACAACAAGTTGTTGTCTATTTGTAAGATAGCTCTTGAACCAACATAGATTAATACTCCGGATCCCAATATTCTCAAGTTTTGCAAATAATATGCCGTGGTCGTCAGTGTCGAATGCCTTGGCAATATCGAGAAAAACACCTATGGAAAATTCATTATTGTCAATTACAGTGGAGATGTTGTCTTGTATCTTCAAAAGTGTCATTGATGTAGAGTGGCCAGCTTGAAAACCGTGTTGGGAGGGGTATATTATTTTCATTCTGGTAACATAGTCGTATAGTCTATTATACATAAGTTTTTCAAGTATCTTGGAAAAATACGGGAGGATTGATATAGGTCTGTAGTTGGTAATATCCTCATGAGTGCCTTGTTTAAAGATGGGTACAATTTTGGCCAGTTTAAGCGCGGAAGGAACTATACCGGTAGAAAGGGAACAATTGAGGATATTTGTTAGGGGAATAGCTACATCTTCAACAATAGAATGCATGGATCGATTTCATCAAGGCCAGTACTGTGGGTGGTTTTCAAGGAGTGGCTTATAGAGACCAGCTCAGTAGGAGTTGTTGGAATGACTGCAAAAGAATTGGGCCTCGGACAGTTTAGGTATCTGTCAAAAGAGTTGCTGGAAGGGGGTAATTTGTCAATCAGGGATTGTGCAAGACCAGTAAAATAGTTGTTAAATTTATCAGCCATAATACTAGGATCAACGATTTTAGTTCCAGCAATGCATAGGGCATCAATAACATTTTCGGATGTATTTTTATTAATTATTGATCTAATAACTCGCCAGGTTTTCCTAAGGTCATTGGAATGTTTCATAAACTCAGATTCAAAGTAGCACTGTTCAGCTTTTATTCTTAACGCTTTGAATTTGTTTCTATAAATAATGAAGTTTTGTTTATTAATACTAGTCGGGTTTTTAATATATTTCAAATATAATTTTTCCTTCTTTTTAGATGATTTTAGTAGTCCAGTAGTCATCCATGGATTCTTAAATTTATTTCGATTACTCACCGTTTTACTGACCAATGGAAAAGCTGTGTTATATGCTGCTTTAAACAAAGAGAAGAATTCATCATAGGCGACATCGGGGTTATCATTGCAACAAAGAGTAAGAACAGATGACCAATTTAATTGTGCAAGCTCAGACTTGAATTGCGCTATAGAAACTTCGTCAATTTTCCTAGTTTGGGTACGTGTAGGTAAATGTTTATAAGAAGGAGTGAGGTTTATTCGAACCATAATTGGCAAGTGATCAGAGATATCAGTGACAATTATGAAAGAATCAATCAATTTAGCAATAGAATTGAAAAAAATATTGTCAATTAGTGTTGACGTGGTGGACGTTATTCGGGTAGGTTTAGTTATTGACGGAAGAAAGTGGTTGGTTGACATCATATCCAGGAAATTATTGGTCAATAAGTGATCTTGGACTTTCAGTAAATCAATGTTAAAATCACCCAAGACAACAACGTCGTTATTTTTCTTAGCTAGAGAAGAAATAAGCTGGCCAAAGTCTGTGTTAAATTCATCCAGGTCCTGTCCTGGGGGTCTATAGACAACTCCAGTTATGTAATAGGATAAGTATAAGGATATGTATGTATACCTCGGGGCATAAAATAATAATAATAATAATAATAATAATAATAATAATAATAATAATAATAATAATAATAATAATAATAATAATAATAATAATAATAATATAACTTGGAGGCAAGATCTCAGCAGCGACAGGCGACCAGCGTGAAACCAGTCATCTACTACAACGCCTATCAGTGGCCCTACAAATTGGAAACTCTCTATCTGTTTTAGGCACCACAGATTGCAACAACACTGTAGCCAAGGAGAATGACAGCTTATAACAATATTGAAAACAGTTACTTTTAATCAGTCTGTACATAAGTTTGTTGGCTTTATGAAGAAATAAATTTGTCTTATAATAATAATAATAATAATAATAATAATAATAATAATAATAATAATAATAATAATAATAATAATAATAATAATAATAATAATAATAATAATAATAATAATAATAATAATAATAATAATAATAATAATAATAATAATAATAATAATAATAATAATAATAATAATAATAGTTAAAGTTCAGGCTTAAAGGTAAACCTTGATCGTGAATGGAAATTTAAAATTCAAGTGTTGACGGACATTGGGCGCCCCTTACAAAAGGTCAAAAGCTGTAGGGATTTGATAATTTTGAAAATGTGATTATCTTCTAGGGAAATAACATAAAATTTATCTGAAACCTACCTACTGCGTAAAGAATTTTCTATTGTGTTTGGAAACTCTGAATCCATGAACATTCTACATTTCGAGTACCTATAATTATTTCGTATTATCTTAATATCATTTATCGTAAATACAATTGCGCTATATAAAAGCTACGACATTCAAATCTTGAGTTGATATTAGTATTAAGGAATTTTTATATAGCGCCCCTTCAAAATAATCTACTCAAAAGTGTCTCCCGGTACAGCTACGGCTAAATAAGACATATTAAGTCTTTAAATAAGAAAATAACATATCAGTGACCTCTAGGCGTTTGGCGTAGCGCTGCATTGAGCCTATTCCAGGTTGTTGGGCCAGACACCGAAAAAGAGCGACGCGAGCGAGGGACTAGGAGTTGAACTTGATCAGCCGATCGGAGGTGGGACAACAAAGTTCCCGTGGGTACACACTACAAAGGGCCAGCCCCGAAATGCAGCGCCAGACCGCGGCAGAACCCCTATAGGTAATCCACTGCTGGAATGGAAGCTATTGTAGTACATTCCACAGATACTCTGAAACTTGACCAAATATTCGGATACGACCAATAAGACCTACCGCAGTGCGTAATATCCGGTCCAGGCACCCAACCCGGCCTGCTGGGAACTCATCATAGAAGGTGTTAAAGTAGTCGATGCAGGAGAACACAAAGACGTGAACGAGGGTCACAACAAGGTTACGCCCTTGTGCTCTATGGGCGTAACCTTGTTGTAACCCTCATTCACACCTTTAAGCACAAAAGCTCACTGGATAATTGCACGAAATAAAAAGAAATACAATATAAACTGAATAACATAAAGTCCCACGCTCTTGTTCTTCTAGATATAGAGGACTCAGCTCCAGTAACCTATGTTTGACCCTAGAGTGCTGCCAAGATCACTTCGAGATGTAAAACCATCTCCTATGTATAATTCTGCTGAAACACACTATAATTATATCTTCATCTCGAGCCATAATTGGCCGCTGTGCATAACCGTTGCTTTTGACTTTGTTTTCCGATATCTAGGACGCCACTGTCATGAACATGGGACGCTGTTATTTCTTGGTGTGAGCCCAATGTATTGCTCAGACAACCATGATATTGGCACATTCGAATAGATTGAAACATCTTCTGTTGCAATCGTTGTGGCGTGAAAATACAACTGCAACACTAGATATGCAATTTTAAATCTGTATCGTCATGTTTTTCAGATTTATACACTACACAAGTAGTAAAAACGTCAACAGCAAAACTATGAGGATGTTTTCAATTTCACTGATATTTTGCATTGGAATCTTTCTCGTAAAGGCTAACTCCGTCTCAGGTAGAACACTTAATTTTACTATTACATTCACGTGTATGCACGTGTGTATGTACACCGTGTCTCAAAACAAACTGTGCAAAATTGTTTCTGTCAGAACTTCGTCAACTTTCCGCCAATTTTAATAATTTTTGGTAGGCAGATGGCAAAATGGCTGAAATTTTATGCTATACATAAATTTTCCACCTCACCTGACTCATATCACCGCACTACCTTGTTAAACACAGATGTACCAATTTTTCATATAACGCTTAAATTTGATTACATGCAACAAACTATCTGACGACTGAATTAGCACGCAGTAAAGTAAAATATGGTTTAGTTAGCAGAGGTTTTAATTGTTATGACAGACCTGCTTAAAAGTGCTAGAATTGGTGCTCGAAATGTGTCCCGCTTATACGGACACCAGCGCTTAGACTGCGACGCCACTGGCCGATAGCAGCATCAACGATCGACTGGTCAAAGCGTGCTCACTCGTCGATCAGATTTGAGTTCGTCGACGTTGGCTATTCTGGAGCAGCAAACCTTCTCCAGTGCAGCACACTCCATATGCTATAGTCGACTGGGTTAAGATCCGGTGAATTCGGCGGCAACAGTGTTGGAGGTATGAAGTCGGGCGTTTCTCGCTCCAGGAAAAGACAGTGTCGCATGCTCGATGCGCCGGGGCGCCATCCTGTTGAAAGACAAAAAACTCGCCCTGGGATATCCGGCGTATGTCTGGCAGTAGCTTCTGGGCAAGAAGGTTGTCGCGATAGTATGTCCCATTCACTTTGATGCCCTCTAGCGAATTGATGAACAAAATCTGAGCATGCTTATTGTTAAAATTGAAGCGTTATATGAAAATTGGTATATCTGTGTTTAACAAGGTAGTGCGGTGATATGAGTCAGGTGAGGTGGAAAATTTATGTATAGCATAAAATTTCAGCCATTTTGCCATCTGCCTACCAAAAATTATTAAAATTGGTGGAAAGTTGACGAAGTTCTGACAGAAACAATTTTGCACAGTTTGTTTTGAGACACGGTGTAGTATGTATACAACTATACATGTACATGTATGCTAGGCATGTATATATTGTTTATTATATATAATATATATATTATGTATGCATGTATATTTTAACTAGAGGTCTGAGGGTAGAGCATTTTTTTTACCCGACCGGGACCCATAATATCTGCACCCGTACCCAACCCGTAGTAAAAATTGCTACCCGACCCGTACCCGGAGGTATACCCGTGCCTGTACAGTATCCATCATTTTATTAGTACGCCTTCCGATAACCCCAGTCCCTACCATGCCAATAGGCTTACAAGTTAGCAAGTAGTAGTAATAGTAATGGGCTGATGATGATGATGATGATGATGATGATGATGATGATGATGATGATGATGATGATGATGATGATGATGATGATGATGATGATGATGATGATGATGATGATGATGATGATGATGATGATGATGATGATGATGATGACGATGACGATGTTCATGATTGAGAAACATCACCACGTGTGATAGCTCACTGCACCACAAGTCCTGACTCAAACACGTACTCAGAGCGACTACATTTATTAACACATAAGATTCTCTATGCACAAATCAAATAAAACATACACAAACCATTCGTGTCATTCTGATTGGTTCTGAACAACCTATCTAGATATTATAGCGTCCTATCATAGTATAGTGTATGTTCTTGCGATAGTTCAATATAATTTACCTAAGCATGAATAAAATCAAAGCACCACTCCTTCTTACTAGGTAACACAGTATGTACATCACACGGTGCATAATAATAGACAATGACAGCGAAGGTGCTTCAATGCATAGAACGAGAATTCGTGACTTCAGGCTTTAATATTCGTAAATATTCGTAAATATTCGTTGATGACATTACTGTTTCCGCTTTTTTATCCATCTAGTTTAACTTACGGAAATCTTGCTTGCTTGCACGAGCCACAGGCTAAAATGTCAAATCTTGCGACGACTAATTCGATCACTTACAATCATTCAATCGTCCTGAAACTTGGCAGATAGACTCGCCCTCGCAGACACTTCATTCTATTAAAATTTCAGCTCCCCAAAAAGGCTAGCTTATAGAATCGGGGACTCAACTTTTCGAATCGGGGAATCCCCTTTTCCGTTACGCAGCGTTGTGATTGGCCAGCGTTTTCATTGGCCGCAGCAACAAAAGCGACTGCGCTGCTTCATTAACCGCACGCTATGTTGTAAAATGAACGCGGACTATATATTTGTAGAGGTCACTGATTCGTAAGACGCATTATAGGATACTAGATGGATATTAGTAAAAAACTTTGTTTTTACGGGCTGTATTTTATTACGAACTAATTTAAGAGTAGTAATTTAAGAATATGTGCAGTGGTTTTGCGGCGCTGTTCTTAGAGCCGTGGTCCGTAAGCTGGTACGCTTAATTAGGCATCCTACCCAAATCGTTCCCTACTCTCGAGGAACTCTCTTAAAAGCCGACCATGACTCTCTCTGTCTCTGTCTCTGTCTCTGTCTTTCTGTCTGCCTCTCTCTCTCTCTCTCTCTCTCTCTCTGATCTCTCCTCTCTGTCGGTCTGTCTCTGTCTGTCTCTCTACGATTTCTCTACCTCTCTATCCGTCTGTCTCTGTTTCTCTCTCTGTGGTGAAACCCACACGCTCGGTAATTCTATATAATTTTAAGCTATGTTTGGGTGACTGATGTTCTGATACCGAGGTTCCAATGATGCGTTTAGTTTGATTAATTATACGCCAGGTACGGCTGAGGGCTAAATCCTCCCACTCAGTGGAGGAATCTTGGGCTGAGAGATAGGGAATTATAGAGAGAGAGAGCTGGGTCATACAATCGGTGTTTGTTTCATACTGGTGTCGTTCGTTTTGGCGCCAAACATTTGAATTCCTATGATCGGACCGCATGTAGGCTATTGAGACTTCAAACAATAGACTAGGTGAAGTTACTGGTATAAGATAAGTAACTGTAACATGTAACTGTTCTTATTCTGGCTCCAATACCTAGTTTGTGGCACTTAATTTTTTACTACTATTTCCAGATTTTGAAGAATTAAAAAACAAACAATTTAATATTCGTTGGCCAGTTTAATATTCGTCAATATTCGTAAATTTCTAAAAATCTTAATATTCGTAATAATGCGCATACTCGTTCTATGCTTCAATGGACTATCGTGCTGACAAACTCAATTTGTTACGCTTCATTTTTCAGATTTAGTACTCGCAGTTGCACGATAAACCAAAATTAGTGTAATGTACATGTTAGTACTGTTAACTACCATCTCATGGAGCTATGTCATCCGCCATAATTTTATGTCAGCAAAACTCAGAACGAACAATACTATCCTTAAAATTTCTATATTTCCAAGGCCGATTACAACGGGGTGAAGACATGACGTTTTGTGCCTACACGAAAACTATCGCAATAATTTTTTAATTTTTATTAAGCAACCGTAATATTCCCTAGGTATATTTGCACGTATTAGTCCATTGACTAGAGTCCCTAGACTATGTCTACATCATCATTAATCGTATCTTCTCTCCACCCTGTAATGTCCCATCGACATCCAAGTCAGCAGGCTGTGACTTGCATCATCTACAGAAGTAGAGAATTTCCAGCTGACAGATGTGATGCCATACATCGAAGGCAGCCATGCATAACACAGATGTGTGCAACATGATACCGGTAAATTAAATGGTTTAATCATATACTTATCCAAGCCTGCGTGAACCTGTTGTAAAGAAATCAAGACAGCTGGACCGCAGTGAGTCATGGGCCTCACTGTTATCGACCTCTGACACTTACGTTTCGGGATTGAAACACAGAATTCAGATATGTCTAGAAGCATTAGGCCTACGATTGTGTTAATGGAAGGTCTTATTGTAAATGTAACTAGAATATCCATCAATAAAAGCTCGCACAGACGCATATGGCACAGACAGGATACAACCAGTTTAGGCAAGTAAGTCTTTGTCGGTGCAAGACTTTGTATTGCATGCAATCCCACAACTTCACGTCGCTACGGATGAAACCCGGTATACCCATACTCACGATATTCATGCATATACCAGACTAGTGAAATGTGTAGGACATATCCGACCCGCAGTTATGGGTATGGAGCGGACAAATTGACCGGTACTGGCATACCCGCAGACCCTAGTATGCACGTATGCATGCATGTATTTTTGGATGTTTAGGCTATTGCATATGCATATGCATATTTGTAACTTTTGTATGTATAGAAAATATCGTATCTCTAGACATTTTTGTATTTTACGAGTTAAACTAACTGCAGTAATAACTAGTAGAATTACATCATTTCAAAGTTGGACGAACCACGATCACAGATCCATTCCGCCTTTAACTGCGCTGCTCAATTCGTAGTTGGCAAGCCGAAATGCTAGCATATCAGCTGTTCGCGGTTCAACCTCTTCGTTCAACCCGTTCATCTTCCACCCTCACACTGCTCTGACCTTCCGTCACCTCATCGCTTAAATTTGCAAATCGCTCCATAACCATAGCTGTACCGCCTCTTTGGAACAAACTCCCGCCTGTGCTACGACAAACATCCAATCCATCCCACGAACTCACCAAAACCTCATCTCTTGCTATCTCTCCACAGATCTTCCACTCAAAACTGAAGACACTGTTTTTTAACAAATCCTATCCAGATTCCTTCTCCTCCCCTCCCTCGCCATTCAACTTTAAACATCATCCACATTAGCCGTCTGACTGCCTGCCTGCCTGACTCTCTGGATTTTGACCCCCTGCCTATCGATTCTGTTTTGATTAAGCGCCTGTGAATAAGCTGGTTCCCACGACTTCGCTTTTGTGGACGCTCTAGAAATCTCGAGTTTACGATTACGATATAATGGATATTTAGCGAGAAATTGTAGCCTATACTGATTTCCTGTTGCTGAGAGCGTTGCATTCAAGATCAGCATGCTAAGACCTTATTATAAACTGTGCCACGTTATCCAGGTAAATTATACATTGCGAAAGTTTTGGCAAGATGGGAATCGTATCTTCTTCGATGGATGGCATTGGCGAAGGTGGATACCACTTTTGAGGGGTTGAGGGATTTAATTATCCGGGAGCAATATATTAACACGTGCCCCAATTATCTAGCTGTGTTTCACTATGGAACGAGCAACAACTTTGGCTGATATAGCCAATATGGCAGAGACATATCTTGATGCGCACATTAATGAAGTAGCGTCGGGAATGGTCGAACGGAGGGAGAAGGTTGGATTAAACCGTTGGAAAGAGGTAAGCCATCGGTTTCAACAAAAGAATCTAGGGAAGCGTTGTTTCGTGTGTGGAAAAGGAACTCATATTTCGACGAACTGTTTCTATAAACATAAAACGGGGACATGTCATTCAATAGGTATTCGCAGGTAAGTATTCATAGATGAGAGGGTGCACAGGCAAACGTTTCGAGGTCGGGTGAGGTGATTCTTTCGGTATCCTATCAAAAGGGCGACTTCGAAAGGGCGACTATCAAAAGGGCGACTTCGAAAGGGCGCCGGTTAAAAGGGTGCCTGTTTAAAAGGGCGCTGATTAAAAGGGCGAGCAAACAAAAGGGCGACAATCGAAAGGGCGACAAATAGGTTACAATCGTATAATAACGACAAAACAAAAGGGCGACAAATACGTTAAAATCGTATAATTATTGAAAGAATTGTATTATTAATCGAAAGGGCGACAAATAGGTTACAAAAAAGGAATTTAAATCGAAATTTGTGTATTAAGATACACTAGGCCTAATGTCTCTTATTGAAATGTTAAGGTTGAGATTATGATAAAAAGCAGCACTGTGAGTTTTTCGTGTAAAACCTTCATTTATATACAGTCAGATATCGTCCCAACAGATTAGATATAATATAATAGGCCAGGAAAACTACCGTATGTATAAGGGAAAGGCTTGATTGGTATCAATGCTATACATCTTTGTTTATGTGCGCATTTACCTTGAACCTTTGGCTTTGAAATACTGCGGACATTGTCGCCCTTTCGATTGTCGCCCTTTTGTTTGCTCGCCCTTTTGATCAGCGCCCTTTTAAACAGGCGCCCTTTTAACCGGCGCCCTTTCGAAGTCGCCCTTTTGATGGTCGCCCTTTCGAAGTCGCCCTTTTGATAGTAAACCGATTCTTTCGAGGATGGAAAACCAAATAAATGGAGAGGGAAATTTACCGGAGTCGAAGTCTGCGCGGTGCGTGGGACATCGTTGGATAATGAGGTTGAGTTTGTGTGTGGATGTAAACTTCCGGTTGTCGCATGTACGATTATACGTCACATACTCGAGAAAATTTAATGCCTATGGTGGAAGGGTCTTAGGTGAGAAGAAGGTAAGAGTTTTGAGGGACACAGGTTGCTTTACTGTTATGGTGAGGTCTGATTTGGTGAAAGAAGAAAAAAGGGAAAAAACTACGTGTGTACTGATTGATGGAATAATCCGTCGAGCACCAGTGGCGATGATCGATTTGAAAAAGCCATATTTTAGTGGATCTGTTAATCTATGCATGAGGCAGCCCTTGCATGACGTTGTCATTTGGAATATTCCGGGGGCATCGAATTCGTGTCAGTTACAACTGTTACTCGATGACCGGATGGATGGCGGAGAAAAAAGGAAAGGGTGTGGAAACAAAATAAATTCGTTGTAACATGACAAAAAGGAATAGCAAAGTGAGAAAGGTTCAATTGAGGGTACCTGCAGAGGTAGGAAGGGAATCTTCATAGGCGTAGGAGGCGGGGGATCAGGGGGGCAAATGCCCCCAAATTTCGGGCGTTCCTGTTTTTCGGGCAAGAAGTGCCAGGGAAAATGCCGAACAAACAATTATTATAAGTTCAGCAATCAGTAGCACCCAGCGCGATCTGCCAGCTCCAACTTGCCCGAATCGGAATACTTAACTACCGTACTAGCTCGCAAACAGCCATAACATTTACAGGTATAGGCCCTATTCATTGGTGTAGGCTACTGATCATTAGCTAGTCACTTTATCATCCTACATGTTGGTGCGGGTGCGGCCCGAATCCCCGAAACTGGAATCCCCCGAAACGAATTTCGGCCGGATCCCCGAAATTGATTTGATAAGTCCGACCCGAATATAATTAACAAATACGCTAAACATGTGAATATCGATGTACATCAAAATCATCCTAGGTCTGTCATGTTTAGGCTACAATTGAAACTGTGAATAGCTTTCGGGAGTTCGGCCGCTTTGTATAGTAGGCCTAAACTGCTTTCGGGAAATCGGGCTTTTGTGTATTTTCAGCGTTTTAATTCAAGTTTCAGGGATCCCTGTTGGCAAATTCAGGGCATGAAATAGGCTTAACGCATTTTTGCTAAGATCCGACCAAGCAAACACGTAAATAAGAAAGAAACGAAAGCGTCTGTATTAATGTCAGTGTTTACAAACGTCCTGCTTCAATTCCCTAAAATCATGCTTGTATTACCAAGATCTAATCGATGTAGGCCTAATCATATTCACAGGGATGGGCAGTAATTGAAATTACGTAATTGAAATTACTTGAAATTGAGCAATTTGTAATTTGTTAATTTGTAATTCAATTACTTTTCCATGTATTTTGTAATTTGAAATTACATTTCATGTCCCAAAGTAATTTGTAATTTGTAATTCAATTACATTTTCCAAGTAATTTGCCCATCCCTGCATATTCATAACATAGATCAAAGCAGCGACGTACGCGATGTTGCTGTGTATTGTCACGCTAAATGTCAGTCAATGTTTGGCACATAGGCCATATATAGTTTCTGCAATTTTCGACACAGGTAGAGCCAAGTCCTCGTATGTAAAATTGCGATGCAAATGTCACAAATTTTTCAGAAAATTACGGCAATTCACGGCATTTGGGGAAATTCACGGCATGTGCCGAAAATCACGGACTTCACGGCTTCCATGACTTCGTGAATTTCTACTAGGCCTATTCCTAACCATGGGGCAAGATCCGCACGATAGGCTCAATGATCGTTTGATTATCAGCATTGAACGAGCAGCTACACGTAGGCTACAACTGGAGTCAACTACAGATGAACGACATTATTGAGACTTGTTATACGCGAGAACAGAAACTCTTTCGTGTTCTCGAGAATGACGTGAGCGACTATAAATGCAAGACACCAATTATTCGGGATTTATATTTTTCGGGCAAAAATAAAATCTTGCCCCCCTACCACTGAAATTCCCCCTACGCCTATGGAAGGGATGTTACTAAGGACGATTTGATAAACAGGCAAAAGAAAGATGACGCTGAGATTACAGCCGATGCGCCAGTGTCAACTTTGGAGTACATAGGAGAAGAGGTACAAGAAGCTGGAGAAACAGTGCTGAAGCCAAGCAAAGTGATTACTGAGGAAGTTGAAACTGAAGTGTCGATGGAAAGTAGAGTGGTACAAGTTCAGATAACTATTAAACCTAAATAAGAAATGTTTCGAGAAGCCGGAGAGAAGATGCTGAGGCCAAGGGAAGAAGTTACAGAAGAATTCGAGATAGATGTATTTGCAGAAGATTTATTAGCCGAAGGCAAGATTTATGAGGTCAGAGTTGAAGCACCTTTGATAAATATGGAACCTTCAGCAGTTGCTTTAGAAGTCACAGAACAAGCAGAGGTACTTGAAATACAGGAGGCAGCAGAAGCTGTAATGAAAAAAAGAGGAGAAGGAAAGGCTGAAGAAGAAGTTGGAAAAGAAGCACCGATTGAATTGTTTGGAGATGAAGTGATCACATTAATGCCAATGAAAGCTGAAAGTAAAGATGCTTGTTGATGATGTCTTGCTTCAGGAGGGTGATGAGGGGTTAAAACATCCCGTTGTTTTCATAAGCAGGAAATTGCTTGTGAAGGAGGTGAGGTACGCTACCTTAGAAAATGAGTGTCTCGAAATTGGTTGGGGATTAATGAAGCTTCAAGAGTTTCAGTATAATGGTCGACATTTCGTATTAGAGACTTTTCAGTATCTAGAACAGTCCTAGTACCAAAATGATAGGCTGCTGAAATTGGTTCTCACTTTTTCATTTCTGTTAGTAATATTGTTATTTGAGTATCTGATTATTAACTGACTAGATGTTTGCCCGTCATAAGACGGTGGAGTTTAGGGGGATTAGGCGGGCCACTTCAAATTCCATGACCGGCGACCCACGGGACCATAGAGGACAAATGGACAATAGACTATCGCGCATTATAGCAGCGCTACCTACTTGATTCTACGCGACGGATTAAACTTCATAGCAGCGCCTACGCCACCTATTGACTTTCATTACATACAAATTTGAATCTACCCGACGGCTTACACTTCGATGCAGCGCCACCTACCGACTTTCATTACACGCAAATTTGAATAAGCGCCAAAGCTTAAATGTCAATCTCCAGCTCCCCCGCACCCTGCCTCTTTTCTGCTAAATGTGCTGTCTTTGGCTCCCTTTTAACGACTTGGCTGTGTTTCGACGCCAAATAAATTGTCGTTATCATTATCACCTGAAACGCCCTGGCGACGGTTTTAATATACCGTGGAACAAAAGAAATCTTGCGACCTCTAACGGTGACTACTCGCTGGCTGCCTTTACCAGCCTTTTGCCCGAGCTCGAGGAGTTCTAACCGTTCCAGACTGTTTCACAATAATTATTTAATTAATCTTGAAAGCCACTGAGGGATCATGTTTACCTCGGGGAAAATAATAATAATAATAATAATAATAATAATAATAATAATAATAATAATAATAATAATAATAATAATAATAATAATAATAATAATAATAATAATAATAATAATAATAATTTTTGTATCTCCAGATAATTTTATAATTCCTGAGAGATCTGAGGTAAATCGTAAGCCGACTTCCATGACAAATGGCCGACTCTTGCCGAAACCCTCTTCGAGCCAGATGAGGACACCACCGGCGGCCGCAGATCATCGGGCTCGAATGGGAGGCTGGCGATGTCGGCGGCGGTGGCCTCAAAACTTGAAGACGGAAATATAAGTGCGGCGGCCCGCATCCTCTGCTCAGATGACATCCCAGCGCCGATTAACGAAGAAACACTAGAACTCCTTCGCAAAAAACATCCTGCGCCGCCGTCTGACCGCCCAGTCATCCTCCGCTCAACATCAAGCGCACCATTCCAGGCCACTGAGCTGGAGATCCGCACTATGATACGATCCTTTCCCATGGGATCGTCGGGCGGCCCGGATGGCCTGCGTCCCCAGCATGTCGCGGAACTGATAGGAGATCTTGATGCGGGATCTGGACTACTGAGGGCGACAATCATCAACCTACTACTGGCCGGCACCTGCCCTCAGGAGCTACGTTCCATCTTATTCGGCGGAACTCTTTTCTCCCTTCGCAAAAGCTGCGGTGGCCTAAGGTCAATAGCCATTGGGTACGTCTCGCGTCTAAAAGTGCCAACGCATACGCCATCCCGCGTGTCACGCCGTATTTGGCCCCAAAACAACTGTGAGTGAGCGTCCCCGTGGGCTGCGAGGCCGCAACCCACGCCGCCAGGCGATTCTTGAACAACATGGAACCGGGATCAATCATTGTGAAGCTGGACATCTCGAACGCTTTCAACAGCTTACATCGAGACTCTGTGCTGGCATCGGTTGATGATATCACCCCTGAATTGGCTGCGTATTGCCAACTTGCCTACGCCGAGTCGTCATCTCTTCAATTCGGCAAATTTACCATCCTATCACAATAAGGCTCACAACAGGGCGACCCATTGGGACCCCTACTCTTCTGCCTGCCTCTCCAGCCGATCCTAAACGGTCTACTGTCACCCTTGGCCTTTGGATACCTCGACGACCTCACCTTGGGTGGGGACCCTGGGGTGGTAGAGGCGGATGTTGACACAATCGAAAGGGGATGCTTGCGTCTAGGCCTAACGCTCAGCCGCACCAAATGCGAGCTCATTACCTCCGACTTCGACTTCAACGACAACAACCGGAGCTCGCTGAGTCAGTTCGCCCGGGTCAGTCCCTCGTCGGCCACGCTTCTGGGGGCACCGCTCTCGTCGGCGGAGGCTCTCCTTATGGTCCTCGACGCCCGCGTTGCCGAACTCAGGACGGCTCTTGTCAGATTACAACTCATCGCCAGACAGGACGCCCTCTTGATCCTCAGAAGCTCGCTCGGCTCGCCTAGACTGATGTATTTATTGAGATGCACCCCTTGCCACGACCACCCGCTACTAGGGGTTTACGACGAGATGCTGCGGAGAGGGATCGAGCGGTTCCTTAATATTTCGTTGAACGATGTCCAATGGATGCAAGCTTCCCTACCGATCAAGATGGGAGGGCTGGGAATCAGGAGGGTGTCCTCGCTGGCACTACCCGCCTTCTTGGCTTCGGCCGCGGGCACCCTCCCCACCCAGTCCCTAATCTTGGGATCCACACTGGAGGACTTGGACACGGCTTACGACTCGGCGCGGACTACCTGGCTTGAGATCGCTGGTGCCCCGGCACAGATGATCCCTTCAGGTCTCAAGCAATCACAATGGGATAGACCGCTGTTGAACACCGTTTGTTTAGCTATCGAAGATAATCTACAGGACCCATACGACCAAGCGAGACTAAAGGCCTCAAAGTCACCATTTGTGAGCCACACGTGGGCGCATGCGGTACTTCCGTTTCATCAAGAGGCACGCATGGGTTGTCGTGCTCATTGGGATTCGGTCGACAAGCTAGGCACAGCAACATCAATGATCTTATCCATCGCAGCCTCAACCGAGCCGGCATCCCGGCGGTCAAGGAGCCGTCCGGCCTGACCAGATCGGATGGCAAGAGACCGGACGGGTAGACCCTAATACCGTGGAGTGGTGGACGGGCATTATTATGGGATGCGACTGTGGTGGACACGGTGGCCGCCTCGTACATCTCGGACACAGCGGCCGCTGCTGGTGGGGCGTCAGAGATGGCCGCCACAAGGAAGCACGCCAGATACTCTGAGCTGGAGAAGAGTTACACCTTCGTACCTGTCGCCGTAGAAACCTTCGGTCCCCTCAACAGCGAGGGCCTCGACTTCTTATCGGAGACCGGACGCCGACTGTCGAAAACTACTGGCGACATTCGCGAAACAAGCTTTCTCTTTCAAGGCCTTTCAGTGACGATCCAACGCTTCAACGCAGTGGCTTTCCAGGGCACCATGTCAAGGCTGCCAGGATCCGACGAGCGGCGAATCCTTAACAGATGATAACTGATATTCAAATACAGAAAAAGCGATTGCTGATTATAATACTACTAATAATAATAATAATCTTCGTTTAATATTTTGAAACTGACAAGTAAGCAGTATGATTACAATAGTATGAACGGATTATCACAAGTTATTACAGGAGTCGAATGCAAGGCGCCCAACCCGTCCTACTGCTTTGCTGTGAAAATGCAACAAGGTATAAGAAAACTTACGCGACGTACGCCTGGTAGGCTGGTACGGTTTCCTTCTCATATATTCGTGTGTTAACAACAGACATAACGCTGTAGGTGTACATATAAAAATACATTTAGATATTATAGCACGAATTAATAATCGCTTAGTGAGAGTTCAGGAACAACATACGAGATGTAAAATACAAAGTAGGCTAGGCTATAGGCTTACAATATTATTATGTAATTTTCAAATACCACTCCAAAGTATTGTAATATTGTATTTTCAAAATATATCTGTGACCAATTACAGTCCGTTACATTATATTCTACACGTCTATTGGTAGCTTTTACACCGATTTGTGATATTTTACTACCCTAAATAACTTGAATCATCTCTAGTAAAAACTCCTTTTCTCCATATTACACAACCCCAAACATGTACTTCACCAACTCCTACCTCCACTCCGACCCCTCTCCTCTCACCAATTAAGACCTGAAGCACACAACCATACTCTCCCTCCCAAGGACAACTCTCCATTTATTCCCAGATCATTATATAAAAATATTTACTAGTTTATTCTAAAATCTTCTAATAAACTTTAATTATCCATTATCACTCAAGTTAGCATTTCTGCGTTTTTGTCAGATTGTTTTTCTTCAATAAACGAATATATATAGCAAATTTGTCTGAATCCGAATTGACTACGAGATACGATCTTGAGACTTTATTTTACTTTGGATCATTGTCCTGTTCAATGAACCTTGAGTTGGCAGGGAATATGGCGACACAACTGAAAGTCCATGAGTCTTATTTGCGGTCATTTGATCATGGTATGAACAATCCATGATTTGGAGGCAAAGATTTTAGGTACCTATGATGCGGCTTGATCCCGGTAATCTTGTCATTTGTTTGTACACTGTGCAGCGCAAATGACCGACAGCCAACAAACATGACACACTTTAATGAATATGTTAGGTAGCCTAGTTAAAAACTCTTACGATTACGGGGATGCAAAGTAATTATCCGTTTCTCAGAAGCGTGAGTGCTGCTAAATATAAATTACCTCTATAATCCTGTTCACTGTCTGCCTCTACCCGATATTGAGCAGCTGAAGAGTGTCAAGCTGCTTGGAATCATCCTACAGTCTAACCATTCTCTTTCAAACCATTTTATCTGCATTTTTAGTCTAATAAACCAACGATACTTTCTTCTCAACCAGTTGAGACAGCAGGGCCTACATATCTCGAAGCTGGACGTCATTTTTCAACCGATTGTTATTTCAAGAATTATGTATGCACTATCTTCTTTGCTGGTTTTCTCACGTCACATGATATTGCGCTCATTAACGCAGCCCTGAAAAAGGCAGATGGCAAATATGTTAGAAGATCCATAATACAGAAGAGCTGCTTGCGCGAGGTTTACTATCAAGAGGGCGACTTCGAAAGGGCGACCATCAAATGAGCGCTATCAAAAAGGCGCCGCTAAATAACTCCGCCACTGTTCGCTTTCTGACAGTGCCAGTCCCAAGCCTGGACAAAGGAAGAGGGCGACGCCAATGGTCTTTGTTACCACACAGCTAGTTTAAAAGGAAACACACGCGCCGCTAAAAAGAGCGCCTGGTTAAATGGTCGCTCATCAAAAGGGTGCGCCAACAAAAGGGCGACAATTGAAAAGTCGACAATGTCCGCAGTAGTTCAAACTTCAAAGCCAAAGTTACATCAGAGGGAATTCCTGAAGGTTCACAGTAGTTCAAAGCCAAAGGTACAAGGCATATGCACACGTAAACAAAGTTGCATAACATTGATACCATTCAATCCTTTCATGTACGCCCTAACTACCGTAACGGTAGTTTACCTAGCCTAAGATATATATATACATATATGTATATATATACATATATATATATATGTCCGACTCACACCTCAACGTGGTGAGGGGTGGCAACAGTCAGTAGGACAGTGCCTGCTGAGGCTATGCCATCAGTGGTGAAGGTCTGGGCTGAACTCGCTGAAGTACCACCTAGGGCGCTAGGCGAGGTGGACAGGCTCAGCAGGAACCCTGAAAAAGCTGGCAAACGTGGGCGGCATCGCCGTCTTTGATACCACAAGATAGTGGATATCAGAGCCAGTCCTAAGACCTGGAACTCTCTTTAAGGGAGAAGTGCGAAGGTCGAACGGATGGGTGCAGATACTCCGTTCATAAAGAAAAAATACGAATGAAATCCAATGCAAGCATTGGACTCCAACGGGCCTCTGGCCCATGGATCCGATGCAAGAGTTGGACACCTACGGGCCTTCGGCCCATGGGTGATGATGATGATGATGATGATATATATATATATACTCTGCTGGAACGATATTTCACTGTATATAAATGAAGGTTTTAAACGAAAAACTTACAGTGCTGCTTTTTCGACTCGCACGTGTTACGGCACATTTAGGATTGTAGTTCATGAAAATTAAGTTGCTGGAAATGTTTGGAAATGAACTTAGAATTTGTAAAGGGCAACAAAGGTCGAGATATGTTAATGGTTGATGAGAGACATTAGTGTATCTTAATACACAAATTTCGATTTCAATTCCTTTTTCAATAATATTACAATTCTTTCAGTAATTATACGATTTAAACCTATTTGTCGCCCTTTTAAATGCGCCCTTTTGATGGTCGCCCTTTCGAAGTCGCCATTTTTATAGGATACCCTTGCGCGAGCAGACAGGAGGCTCTTCCAGAAATCACAGTTCCTTGGCCAATGCATTCACCGGGTTTTGTCACCTCTTCGCGAGGACAAATATTTACTTCGCAATTCGCAAGAGAGGGCATCCTTTCGTGCTGCATTTTGCTAAATATAAATAGTTTAAAAGCAGTTTTATTAAACGATGCATCTATAGTTATATTTAGTTGTGAATGTGTGACTTTAAAATCTGCTATTGTTATAGTTTATTTTATGTAATCGATGTAAGCAATTAATGCATGTGCGCTTGTCAGATGCAAATAAAGGCTACTTTCTAACCTACTTAGAATTAGGATTCTTTATTTATTATTTACTTATTTAAACCAGGAATTTATAATGAAACAATAAAACAAACCATTTCGACCTAGTTGCACAAACTTGCAGTAGAGAAAGAACGATTTCAACTTAGTAGACCTACCCTGACAACGACCCGGATGATTCTGCTGCGTTGGTTTGTTCGTGTGCATAAGCAGTTACGATTGCAATTACAACTTTATACATCAAACTTTGATAATTAGCTTCTTATTTTATACAGTGTGCGGAAATCTGCATTTATCTGGACCTACTGGAACAATTTCATCACCGAATTATCCATATACTTACACCAGCTACCTAGATTGTTACAGTTATATCTATGTCTCGTCTGGATACAGGGTCATCATCACGTTTGTGGCTTTCTCTACCCGGTCAAGCTATGATTATGTAACGGTATGCATCGAGTTTTTTTATACAAACGTCTGATAAATGATCATTGATGAATACTAAACAAAATTGTACTGTTAAAAAGTAAAACAATCCTACAGCAGGTGATATAAGTGCTAGGCCTAAGTGCGTGTCCAAGGATAGCTGTTCACTACTATGGAAGCAAACTGTATTCACCGGATAAATATGTATTGTATTGTATTTGAACACTTGTTATAGCGCCCCTACCAGATTTCCCATTCAGAGGCGCTCCCGACTACTGCTGTAGTCGGAGTTTCACGCCGAAGCGCATGAGCAATTGCGAGTAAAGGACTTGCCTAGGGTCCCTACGCGGCTAAACATCGCTGTATAACATGCATAGCCGTTAATTTGTCTTGATTTTAAGGAGTAATTAAATACTCCACGTGTACCTCGAATGAATAGATAACAGCATCCGAACCTTCCTCCTTAATCTAATACAATCAATAATGGCATTGACTTTCACAGGAAAAGACTGCAACTATTCATCACAGCAGAGAAAAGATCATTGCCATTAGCCGTTTTATCATTCGCAAAGTTTGTGAAAATATATGACGGAATGTGTAATCAGAATCGGCCTCCAAGCAAACTTTCTTTCCCATTCTGTTTCATAGTCACATAGAAACAGACGCGCACTAACCATAATACGCTCTTACAGGCATTTCGTCGTTGTAAAAACGAAGTGACTAGCGGACTACCGGGAGGCTCATAGGTTTCCAATAGTAGCCCCCCGACAGTCACGTTTCATTCTAGAAAGTTGCTACTTTCGTTACCAACACTGGGGCCGTAGCGGTCAGTATATTTCATGCCATAAAAAAGTTTTTAGAGCAGCAACTTCTACTGTTCGCTACAGAGGTCTCGATTTAGGGTGAGGCTCTTTTGTGCTAGTGAATCAAGCACCGCCTACGTCTACAAGTTCCGAGTCTATAAAGGTAAGGATGAGTCGAGCGATGACATGCATGCCACCTTGACGACTGATCTTCTAAACATACCACACGCAAGTGGAGTACTGTTGACTGCCCTGCCTGTAATTACTTATCTGGTGTATTTTTTGCATCTCAAATTTCGAATACTATTATTATTATTAGCGTTTCTTAGCCTTGGCACATGAGGGGGGTGGCCAGTCCTCTCTCTCTCGCATCTAATCTTCTTACCGAAAGTCTTACAAATCAAATATAACAATTATAGTTCAAATCATACACTTAGATTTTGGACTTGTGAATAGCAAAGTTCCCGGCAGCCCTCTAGTATTTCCAAGTTAGTACTTCGCATTGAATGGCCGCTTGGCGGCCCTCTAGTATTCGAAATTTGAGGGTTTCCTGACGGCCCGCTAGTAATCCGCGTGTGACGATCGTCTGGCAGACCGTTAGAATTCGAAATTTGAGGGTCATCTGACGTTCTAACATGACTGGCGACCGCTAGTATTTGAAATTTTAGTCCCGCCTGGGCGTCCTCTAGTCACTTTCAAATTGTTGAGATCCTAATTCATGGACGTTTAATTCTTAAAGTAGCAAACACGCATTTGTTTATTTCACTGCGCATGACAGTCGTCTTTGTCATTTGGATCATTTTTTTGTTTAAATTGCCGAATTTGCTCAATAAATCATGCAAGTTTGGAATATTACTGATTTAAATTTCTGTAGTCCAATGCATTATTATAGCCGTGTCATCATCCATCTATGAAGGCCCGATGGTCTATGAGACAACCATCCCCGTGAACCATTAGCGTTGGATCACATCACCTAGATTCTACGTGCTTCAGAAACTTTGAAGTCACTGTAATCTGTGAACTTTCGTTAGGATGCTATTGGTTGGATTGGTGTGTGCGAGTATTCGACTTGTTACTTTTGTTCATCTGAGCCATGTTTGCTAAACCGAGAAAGCTTCTGTCTAAATGCCATAAAACTTAACATAGACTATCGTAGAGAGCGCCACTGAATTGTTGTGCAATAGAGCGACGCTATGTAAATGTTATAATTATTACAATTACAATTCCCGTGTACAGAGTCTTGTATTTTACTCGAAAGTACTCCTGCTCTGTTTTTTATATTTGTAGATTACGTGTGCATCTGGAAACACGTTTACATCGTCGCAATATTCTGGCTCACAGATTCCATCAAGGTTGACGATATCCTCATGCACCCGTGTACAAGTGTATTTTCACACAGATGGGTACTCGGGTTACTCGGGTTTCAGTCTTACGTACAATATCACTTCAGGTGAATTATTATTGATATCACGATATGCAAATAATTGTTAACTACAACATGTTTATTTATGAATATCAAACTTATAATTAAAGGAATCAGAATTAAAAAACCCGAGGACACAATTAACATACCAGAAGAACACAAAGAAGATGCCTTAAAATAAAAACCTCCCCAGCAGGAAACTTAAATCACGATTCTGTCATTCTAATTATTCTACAGATCAACGCGGTATTCAGCATTCAGAATTTAAAGAGTATTGACAGTGAGTGTAACTTCTTTTCATAATCCTTGAAGCAAGGAAACAATGTAACCTTATTTTACCTGACTTGTGTATGAGTTTTGTATGCATATCTCAGCATATGTATGCCTATATAATGGGTTTGGTACATATGTATATACATATTAATAGGAATATATGTTTGCATTTATGATTAAAAGTATGCGTGAAGCCTTTATATCCATTCACTCATATATATTGTAGTCAGGTGGCTTAGCGCTGAATTTCAACGTTATCGTTACCGGGCGGATAAAAGCACCAAATTTGGCATGAAGATCCGTTATGGTCTACTAAGTAAAGTTGGAGTAGGAGCCCTCTGAAATTAATAAGCGTTTTTATGTAAAACACACAAAAACAAGGTCAAAAGGTCAAACTCAAGGGAAAAGGCCACAGCTCAGCTAAATATTATTCTATTTGGGTGATTCTTTTACCTATTTTATCGGACCAGTAAGGGCTACATCAGAGAAAGCCATGGAAATAGAAGGCTAACATATTTCAAGGTCATTTTAAGGTCAAAAGGTCAAAATCAATAGAAAATTGGCAATAGCTAGGCCAAATTTTTCTTCATCTGGATAATTCTTAGTTATGGCAGTTCTGCATTGATTTCGACCTTTGGCCTTGGAATTAGCACAAGGTCGTTTCAAGGTCAAAAGGTCAAAATCAAGGGAAAATTACCATAACACAGAATCACCAAAATAAAACAACATTTGACTGAGTTTTAGCCATTTCCAGAAATTTTGCTCAATCTGGATGAGTCAGAGTTATGGCAGTTCTCTGTTGATTTTGATTTTGACCTTAAAATTAACCCAAGGCCATTTCAAGGTCAAAAGGTCAAAATCAAGGGAAAATGACCATTACACAGAATCACCAAAATAAAACATTTGGTTGAGTTTAGCCATTTCCAAACATTTTCCTCTAAAAATTTACATTTTTCACCTTAAAATAACCTCAGATTTTCTTACATTTATCAGCCTTGTTTCAATGTGGCAGAGCTTTGTATAACAGGACACGGTCTTTAAAGGGAGAAATGCTAAGTTTACATTAAACGATGTGTCATTGTTCTGTGATGCTTACCGCAGTAAAACATAGATTGCACATTTCTGTTTGGTATGCTTACATTTGCACTTGCACAGTGGGGAACAATCCAGACTCGCTTTTCCACATTTGCAGTTGGAGCAGTCTCTTTTGCAGGAGCATTTGAACAATTCCCTGCATGATCGGGAGACCTCTGGAATTGTCATCCAGATTGATAACCATTTATCTGAAACTTTGTTCCATGCATAATCCTGTGCAGAAGGAACCACTTGTTGTGTTTGTGTGCTGGTCGTCCAGATTCCTGCTTAATAAACTGTCCGTCGGATATGCTGAAGTAACGCATCCCTGGTGGGTGAAAGTTTGTCCATTGCTCGATTCTTCTGACAGAAGAGTTCTCTTCTGGTCTCGTTAACCGTGGACAAATGAATAGTCCTGTCATAGAGAACGACAGTAAGTCTTTCGAGTCTCTGGAATGGATCAGCGTCAACATCCAGGCGCTGGAATGGATGACTGGCCAGATACACAAATGTATCAGTAACGTCTTTATATGCCTGCCATGCCTTCCAAGCCGACTTCTTCCCTCTCCTGCTTTGTCAATTTATTTATCCAACATTCGCTTCTTTATTCTTCTTCAAACCTATTTTCCCGCCACTTCACAAGTTCCCCCTCTGCCGCCATTCGGTACGCCACTGAGTCCATGAGTCTTATTTGTGGTCATTTGAGCATGGTATGAACAATCCATAATTTAGAGGCAACGATTTTAGGTAGCCTACCTATGATCCCGGTAGTCTTGCCTGTGTATGCTGTGCAGCACAAATGATCGACAGCTAACAAACATAAATTATCACACTAGTGAATATAATGGTAAGGCAGATATTGTTCGCTAGTTTATGAACATGAAAGCCGCATAGATCACGGGGATGTAAAGTAATGACCAGTTTCTCAGAAACGTGAGAGCGACTAACTGAAACTTATCTCTATTCCTGCTCAATAAACCAAGAATTCACAATGAAGCAATAAAACAAACCATTTCGACCGAGTTGCACAAACTTGCAGTAGAGAAAGAGCGATTTCAACTTAAGACCCCTACCTGAAAATGATCCGGATGATTCTGCACCGTTGGTTTTTGTCCGTGTGCGCAAGAAGTTACGACTACAATATATTACAACTTTATTCATCACACTGTAATAATTAACTATTTATTTCATACAGTCTGCGGAAATATACATTTCTTTGGACCTACTGGAACAATTTCATCTCCGAATTATCCGAGTGCTTACGCCAGCAACCTAGATTGTAACAGTTACATCCATGCCTCGTCTGGACAAACAGTCGTCATTACGTTTGTGGCGTTCTATACTCACTCTGGCAATGATTGGGTAACGGTATGTACCTAGTTTTTGATACAAGAGTTTGTTAGATGATGAATAATAGACAGAATTCAACTGCAAAAGGTAAGATTATCCTTTAGCAGATTGATAAGTTCTAAGTGCGTGTCCAGCAATGGTGTTATGGTCACCGAGTAAATAAAATTATATGCTTGTAACTCGCATTGTGACATGCATTAGCCGTTGATGTGTCTTGATTTTCAGGAGTAATTTAATACTCCATGTGCACCAGAAATCAGGCCCGGATAAGGACTTCCTGTGGCCCTAACCCCTAACCCCAAAGCAAAGCTAATTACCAAATTACAGGTATCTAAACACGGAGTTCTAAACGTACATGATATATAGGCTAAATAATAATACATGTATTGCACGCGTACCGTTAACAAAATCATTTTTATCATTTTATAGGCAATTTTTAATAATCATTTAATTGTTTTATTAATTTAGGTTGCACAACTTGCACTTTACAGAACTCAGTATGTTACTAGTACTGCTGTACTATGATGTAATGTAACGGTATGTTAGGCTACAAGTTACTACCAATATGGTAATACTCGATCCAATTGCAAACTGCACTAACAGATCATACAGTCGAACTTATAACTTGTTACTTAATTGGAACTGAATAAACTCATTTACAAGCTAGTGGAGTAATTACTTTGTGAAAGTGAACAATTAAGATTATAGAGAAAACTTCAAAAACTTTATCCTTGACCTCTGCCCTGCAAATTCTTCAAAAGTATCATCAAATTGCATATGAATAAGTTAGTTTCATTATTTTCTGCGCACATATCCAGAAGATTATTCACATAATTCGCTTCAACGTCTTCATCTGTTTTTGACTTCACCATTTCGTTCAAAAAATCTAGGTCATAAATAACAGTAGCAGTGGTTTCGTTTGCACTTGATGCCCTTATTGGTGCTCGCAAAGGCAGCGCTTTAAACCATGTAGTTTATGGAGATGTCCATTATGTCGTTCTTTCTCTTTTAAAAAAATTTCCTACCTTTTTTCATACTCACTTGGATATTACCGCTTCATTATATATGTAACTGACGGTTCACTTTTCAGAATGTAATATAATAATGTTAATGTTATTAGGCCTATATCCCGTTACACTAAATTAGGTAATCTCAGAATTTTCACCCTCTTGCTTCCGGTCACCGTGCCAACAATGTGTCAATCTGGTCGACACAGAGTCGGAAATATTAGTGTTTCGGCTTTGAGCCTTTGACGTATGCCGTCGATCGCTATAGCGGTGCCTATAAGCGTAATCCGTATACGAACTAATGGTCAGTGCCGTATAGAGCTCAGTGAACTTCCTTTCGAAAGAAGTTGGTCATAAGGATGCTGCTCAATTGCGAACAGACAGTTCTAAGTCGTCTTGTCACAAAATCAGTTTCATCTTTCCCGGTCATAGTCTACTGAATACCGACCATAGTCATTGAATTGTCTTGGAAATCAGAGATACAAATTATAGTTCAAATCGATATGTGAACAGTCGACTTGCGGTCTGCTGCAGACCGCAAGTCGGTACTTGGCAAAGCTCCCAGCAGCCCGCTAGTATTGGCCCGTTAGTACTTTGCATTGAATGGCGGCCCTCTAGAATTCGAAATTCCATGGCTTTCTGGTGGTCCGCTAGTAATCCGAATCGGAGGGCCGCCTGGCGACCCGCTACATTTGGAAATTTTAGGGTCGATTGGCGTTCTAGAATCACTCGCCTTAGTGGCGGCTCCGCGGTATTTGAAATTTGACATACGCCGTGTGGTCCTCTAGTAACAACCATATTGTTGAGACCCTAATGGACGTTTTACTCGCAGTCGTTAGTTGCGCTGCGCATTACAGAATTTGCTCAAGAAATCTTGCAAGTTTTGCATCTTCTTGATTAAAATTTCTGTAATCCAGTGCATTGTAGCGCCGTGTCCTCCTCCATCTATGAAGGCCCGTTGGTCGACGAGACAACCATCGCCGTGAGCCATTAACGGTGGATAACATCGCCTATCGTCGCTCCACATTCTAGATTCTACGTGCTTCAGATACTTTGAACTTGCTGTATTCTGTGAAACCTCGTTAGGAAAGCATTGGCTGGGTCAGCGTGTGCGCGCGAGCGTGCGATTTGTGACTTCTATTTTTTAGAGCCATGTTTGTAAATCGAAAATTTTTCAGTCTAAATGCCATTAAACATCACATAGACTAGTGGTCACCAATCTTTTTTGGTGAGGGCCGCATAGCCAAGTTTAGCCACTTTTGTGAGCCGCCATGGTTTTAGGAGCACAAAAAGTTTGCTCGCATAGATATGTTGATCCAAAAAGGGAACGATTTTACTAGTCAGCATGCAAGAAACAAGGAAAGTCTGTACACGGTGATTCAATAAAAAGTAAGCCAAACTTTATAAACAAATATTAACACTTGAACTATATTTTATTAATAATATTTTCAAAATAAAAGTATGCACATAACTACTTTTTCATTTAAATGACTTCCGGTTTATATTTCCTACTCAAAAAAGCAGACGATAATACGATATAAAACATAAACAAGAAACTAGCAATTTCCGAAAAAATGCCTTTTTAGTAAAGAAGATTTACACTATGTCATGATAAAAGGTTTGAGGGAATCTAAGAATTACAGCAGCCGTCAATTTCTACAAGAGTTTCCAGAAAAACACTGGACCAGAAGCACTTTCTTGTGGTGTTCCTCTTCCACTTTCTTGTGGTGTTCCTCAAGGCTCTGTCCTGGGTCCACTGCTGTATACCACACCATTAAGCCATCTCATACAATCCTCCTCCGTTGACCACCATCTCTACGCAGACGACACCCAACTCTACATATCCTTCTTCCCAAGCTCTTTTTCCACATCCATTGCCAAACTACTCAATGTGGTTAACCTAGTATCTCAATGGATGTCGTCCAACCTCCTCTGTCTGAACCCTTCCAAAACAGAATTCATCATCCTAGGCCTTCCTGACCAAATCAAGAAAATCCCTGACCCTTCAATACACCTATCCACTAACTCTTCATCTCTTACCTTCACCTCCGTTGCCCCTGTCCGCAATCTTGGTGTAACATTTGATCCACATCTCTCCTTCTCTAACCACATATCCAACCTCTCGCGCTCCTGCTTCATGCACATTCGTGACCTCCGCCGCATCCGACCCATGCTCGACTTCAAAACTGCCTCCACCATTGCTACCTCCATTGTCCACTCAAAGCTCGACTATTGCAATTCCCTCTTTCTCAACCTTGAATCTACCCAACTAAAGCGTCTGCAGCTCATCCAAAACTCATTAGCCAGAGCCGTTACCAGAACGCCCAAGCATCATCATATCACTCCCATCCTCAAATCACTTCATTGGTTAAAAATCCCAGAGCGAATTCACTTCAAAGTCTTATCACTAACCTACAACTCTCTACAATACTCCCAGCCCAGATATCTTCGAGACCTCTTCAACATTCAGCCAACCCGCTCTACCAGATCTTCCTCCATTCTCACTCTTTCTCGACCTCCTGTCACTACTCATCTCAAGTTCTCCAACCGAGCAATATCCAACACTGCACCACGTCTCTGGAACGACCTACCTACTGAATTCCGCACTTTTTCGGTTCCTCAACCATCATCTCCAATCACCAACCATCATCCGCATCAGGCTCCTCTATCCATCACCGCCAAGGCTTTCCACTCAAAACTAAAGTCTCTCCTCTTCAAGAACTCTTACCCCGACTCAACTGATCATCTACCTTCAAACTCTCGACCTAAACGACACCCATCTTAGCAGCTACTCTGACCCCTCTGATCCTCTGGAAACCGGACTCGGACCTCCTCGGACTATTCTTTTGGACAACCCTTCTGACTAGACGCAGCGCTCGTGAATAAGCTGGTGCCCTGCGCTTGGCTTTCGAGTGGCGCTTTAGAAATTTGGAGATTACGATTACGATTACGATTACGATTAGATAAATTGCTTCGAAAAATTAGCGTAACAGGGTCAGAAGACCGCGTCATTGGTAGTGGCAGACGAAGGTCAGCGCGCACTGAACAAAACGCTTGCTTGAAGAAAAGGCTGACGTGGAAGCCAAAGGAGGACATTTTGAACATCTTCTTTAGTTAAATAATCAAGCCATACTACTGAGAGTTTTTTTCACAAAAATATTAAATACTGTTTTCATGTTAGAAGTACTTATATAAAATACAAAGTTTGGCTTACTTTTCATTGAATCACGGTGTATATCCGCTAACTTCCAGATGTCACAGAATGTCTATGACATTATATGTCACTGCTTCTGCTTGAGTTCGATATTTTCTTGTAATTCGATAATTTCCAGTTCAAAGTTGATGTCTGTCAAACTGCAGTGAGCAGCTGTGTTTGAAGTCATCTCTGGATCTGCATTGAAGGGATTTAGCACAAACTGAAGCAGCGGTTTGTTGAAAGTCTTTATGAAAGTTACCAAGCAAATTAGACAACCAAAGTGAGACCTGTTCAGACGCTTCTTTTGCTTCATCAGAAGTCATAGACGTTGGCAGAACAGAGCCATTTATCTTCAAGTTTGGAAAATATTTAATATAATTTCTAGCTAACGATGATTGGAACAAGGCCAATTTCTTCATAAATGCGATATCTGAGCTGTACAGTTCAGTTGCAAAAATGAGAACCCTGCAACTTCAAATTCAGTTAGTTAAGATGCCCTGTAATGTCTCTTAAAATGCAATTTTATTTCGTCACATACACAATGTCATTTTCTGCAAAGCTCTGGAGAGCCGTCACAGAACTTTTCGATTTAGCTGCATGCGGCTCGCAAGCCACGGGTTGGTGACCACTGAGGGTCATAAACTATCATAGAGAGCGACACTGAATCGTTGTGAAATAGAGCGGCGCTAGGTAAATGTTATATTACAATTACAATTACCGTGTACAGAGTCTTGTCTTTTACTCGAAAGTAGGCTACTCCTGCTCTGTTTGCTATATTTGTAGGTTACGTGTGCATCTGGAAACACATTTACATCGTCACCCTATTCCGGCTCACAGGTTCCGTCAAGGTTGACTATATCCTCATGCAGCCTTGTACAAGTGTATTTTCACACAGATACGAACTACGGTTACTCGGGTTTCAGTCTTACGTACAGTATTACTTCAGGTGAATAATTATTGATATCACGATATAGGCCTACAAATAATTGTTAACAACGACATGTTTATTTATAAATATTGAACTTATTATTAAAGAAATCAGAATAAAGAAACCGAGGATACATTGAACACACTAGAATAACACAAAGTAGATGCCTTAAAATACAAACCTCCCCAGGAGGAAACTTAAATCACAATCCTGTCATTCTAATTATTCTACAGATCAACGCTGTATTTAGCATTCAGAATTTATAGAGTATTGACAATGTCACTTCTTTTCATCATCCCCAAGCAACGACACACTGCAACCTGACATGTAAATTCTGAATTCATGAGTTTTGTATGTACCTCAGCATCTGTATATCCGTTTTATGGGTTTCGTATATAAGTATATACTTATTTATCTGAATATATATCTATGGCGTCTTCTACACTCAAAGGAGACTGTCAACTGCCAACGCTCTGACCCTGAGAATCAGAATCTGTGTTCTAAATTTGCTGCATTTTTTGTAAACAAAATTAACGATCTTAAATGTAAAATTGCTAGATGTGCTGCCAATTTAGTATGGAATGACCTGCTGCTCGACTCTGACTTTTCCGGCGCCGCCTTTGATGACTTACCACCTGTCACCTACTTTGAAGTCTTTAATCTTTCAAGAGCATGGTCCCTAAATCATCCCCAATGGACTTCATACCTACACCACTTATTGGTTCTTGTTCTGATGTTTTCTCCCACCTTATTGCACACTTGGCCAACCTGTCTTTTGCTGAAGGGTGTTTTCCGTCATGCTTCAAATCTGCTCTGGTCACGCCTTTACTCAAAAAACCCGACCTTGACACCAGCAATCTTTCTAACTTTAGACCTATCTCTAACCTCAATAACATTTCCAAGATCCTTGAACGTCTTTTTCTTACACGTATCAAGAAACACATCACTTCTTCACTTAATTTCAGCCCTTATCAGTCAGCTTACCGCGAAGGCTATTCCACTGAATCTCCTCTTGTCTCTACACTGGATAACATCTTCTCCTGTGTTGACAATGGTAAAGCCTGCCTCTCAGTATGTCTTGACCTCAGTGCAGCCTTCGACACCGTAGACCACCAGCTACTTCTTTCAAGACTAACCAAAAGCTTCGGTGTCTCTGGGACTGCCTTAAACTGGTTATCTTCTTACCTGGGTGACCGTAGTCAGCAGGTAGGCATCGGTACCGCTCGGTCTGATTCCACACTTTGCACTGCTGGAGTACCACAGAGATCTGTCCTCGGCCCTTTATTATTTACAGTCTTTACTTCCCCAATTAGTCATATAGCTAAGCACTTTGGAATCCAATTGCAACAGTACGCGGATGATACTCAGCTACATATTGCTCTGTCACACACTGACCAGTCTGGTAAACTAAAACTTGAAGAGTGCCTCTCATCTATGTACGCATGGTTCTGTTTCAATGGTTTGGCCATAAACCCAAACAAGTCTGAAGCAATTCTGTTTGGTTCAGGCCAACGCCTGCGTTCTTTCCCTTCACTTTCTAGTGTCGACCTCGCAGACACTGCTGTGCCTCTTTTAGATACTGTCAAAACACTTGGGGTAACCCTGGACAGTAACCTTACATTCCGACCACACATAACAAATCTTTGTAAATCTTGTTTCTATCACATCAGGGCAATACGTCACATCAGGTCGGCTCTAACTAAGAATATGTCTCAAACTATAGCCTGTTCACTTGTATCCTCTCGTCTTGATTATGCTAATTCCCTTTTTGTGGGTGTCTCAAACCTTGAACTCAAAAAGGCTGCAACGAATCCAAAACTCCTTAGCTCGTGTAGTGATGCGTGTCCCACTACGAACATGCTCCTCAGTCCTACTCCACGAGCTGCATTGGCTTCCTGTTGAATTCAGAATAAAATTTAAATTGGCCTGTTTGACCTACAAAGCCCTTAGCACCAGCACACCTACCTATATTCATGCACTACTAACTCCTTACATACCTCCTCGTAGCCTGCGATCATCAGGTACAGGTCTTCTAGCTGAGCCACGATGCAGAACAGTTATGGGCTCTCGTGCATTCCACGCCTCTGCTCCAAAGGAATAGTATCGACTACCACTTTCTCTTCGTAGCTCAACTTCACTTTCTTCCTTCAAAAAGCGACTCAAAACTCACTATTTCTCTTTGGCTTTCATTGATTTAGAAATCTAAGTGCATCTTCACCTGGTGGCTGACTATCCGCGCCTCAGATTCACATTTCGGTGTGACCTTGCGCGCGTTACAAATTTATTTAATAATAATAATAATATTAATAATAATGGTTGCATTTATGATTGAAAGTAAGCGTGAAGGCTATGTGTATAATGTACCCTTGCAAATCAGCATTTCAGTTTCTGGCGTAGAGACATGAAGATTAATTCTACGACTAGCCAGACTCAAACTGATCATATAACCATAACCATATCCATAACCACGCTTTTTATTGAAACCAGTTGAACAAAAGGTTTGACAACAGAAAAAATAAACAATGATGATGTTGGTTCAAAGGGGGAGTCCTAAAGGGGCCTAAGCCCGCTGACAAGGGTCACCCTAAAGTAAAGTAATGATAGTAATAATTAGGTGGTCGGGAAATATCTATAAGTGTTTTAAAAGACAGGGAACAAAGGATGAGTAATCAAAGAACAAATCTTAACTAGTTAACTAACGTGCACACAGAATAAACTTAAATAACCGGAGGGAAGAGATACACGCGTAGTTGGCTTTTTTTGCTGTAGACATTATAGCCTACACTTATATTCTCATGGTGTTTGAGTATCGTAATTGTACTCTTAAATTTCTACAGCCCTCATAATTGCGAAATCGCGGGAAGCAGCTCCTTCAAAAGCGCTTAGTCAAAATATAATCAATTGGCACGAGGGAGTGAAATCGGTTCGAGATCAACATCAAAAAGGTTCAGGCAGGCAGACAGTCGATTATGGTGAATGGTGTTTGGAGACTAGACGGCGAGGGAGGTGAGGAGAATCGGAAGTATTGAGATATGACTTAAGAAAAAGCGGTGTTTTCAGCTTTGTGTTGAATACCTGTATAGATATAGCAAGAGGTGAAGTTTTGGCGTGTTCGCATGATGAATGAGATATTTGTCGAAATGGTGGCGCAAGTTTTTTCAGAGGGGCAGAACACCTATGACTATGGAGCGATTTGCAAATTTTATTCATAAGGTGACAGAAATACGACGAAGTGTTAGAGCTGAAGATTAGCGAGTTGAGCCTAGTGGGTGGACCGTGTGTGCACCGTGAACACTGAGCAGCAGTGACTGACGGAGATAAGAAGGCAGGGAGGATTGGAGTGTTGTAAGAAGATTTCTGGTCAAAGCGAAGGGCGTACGCCGTTTTCTCAATATATTGACGACATTGATAGGCTGAACCTGCGTATTTTTTAACTTTTAAACTCTTTTTCAGTGCAATTATTGAATTGCAAATATCGTTTACGTTAGCGTAAACCTGCATCAAGTCTACGTATATCATTCGAGAACGCGTTGAAATTCGAATAAAACGAGTGAGTTCAGGAAACCTAGTAGTTGTATATGTGGGGCGCGGTGGTGTAGAGGTATGTTCGGTGCCTTGCAACTGGAGGGTTGCGGGTTCGAATCCACCTCAAGGTGGTATATTTGGTGCCTTGCAACCGGAAGGTTGCGGGTTCGAATCTACCTCAAGCCGCCGCGTAGGGACCCTGGGCAAGTCCTTCACTCGCAATTGCTCATGCGCTTCGGCGTGAAACTCCGATTCAGTGTCCGCGCTGTATTCGGGAGCGCCTCTGAGTAGAAATCTTGAAGGGGCGCTATATAAATATCTGAAATGAATGAATGAATGAATATGGTTCCATATTTAGTTTTTTACTATAAAATTATCTCATTGCCATGAGAAACTGAAGGCAGATTGAAGCTAGCTGCCCTGAAACCTGAAATGGAATGTTATAGTAGGGCCTATTCTGTAGTTTGGTCTATCTCTTTTCGATGTACTTACATTATAGAAAAACACAGAAACTATAGAAAGATTTGAGAATACCTCGTATGTTCGATATCAAAGCACCGCCTTTTCACGAATCATATCCTTTTCCAATCCAAATATCCACCTTCAAATCTCATTCTAAGCGAAACTAG
Organism: Aporrectodea caliginosa; assembly: GCA_020284085.1. Lineage (NCBI taxonomy): Eukaryota > Metazoa > Annelida > Clitellata > Crassiclitellata > Lumbricidae > Aporrectodea > Aporrectodea caliginosa. The sequence goes on along the minus strand of JACEVL010000019.1, from coordinate 404,731 downwards.
TATGAGCAGCCCATCTCTTCCTGGTTTTTGGGCAACCGGACATTGCTCTTTTTTCGATATCTCAGGACAACCCCTCGAACTTTTGAATGAGTTGGCACCAAATGCTTAGTCAAAAGCAGCAATTAATACATTTGAAATTTGCAATTAATATTACACACGTGACACATCCGTTTTCACTGAAGTTCGAGGTAATGTCTGTTGAACTTTGAGCATTATTTGCTGTTTGTAATTCTAAGCTACAACTAAGCGATGTTCTCATCATAATTGCCTTATATATATATATATATATATATATATATATATATATATATATATATATATAGCCTATATATATATATATATATTAGGGTGGTCCACAAAAATCAAGTAACAGATTTCCGTTGTCCACAAGGCTAGTTTTGTTCTTTATCATGATTATAACAATCATGCAAAATTTTAATGAAAACAAATAATATTTAGAGGTCAACCCATTTGGCACTTTTTATGTTATCTCAACAAAAATACATATATTGTTCCGCAATGGTTAAAACTATGACATGAGCGCTGTCTTGGCTGGAGTTGGTAAAATCTTGCGATGATTTGCGACCAGTTGAAGAATAAACTGTTTCTGTTCCACTTTCTTTGTCAGCATGTCATTGTACTTATCGATAAGACTGTTTCCCCTTTCATCTACGTCATTCACCACTGTTATGCGTGCAGCCAATTCGCAAAATCTGTTGAAGACTGTATCATCGGTCCACTGTTCTGGTGGTTTCTAGATAAACAACTGAGTCTCTTCTTTGCCTTTAACCATTAGGACATCAAAGAAAGATGTCCTTTCTGTCACCAGATTCTCCAGTTTCAGCTGTTCAGATTCACTTGTCAACTGCACACGCCAAGGTTGTCTGAAAATGCTGGCAGTTGCAGATTTCGTACTATTTTACATTTCATTTTCGATGAGACTCTGTCATTAAAAGGGCTATGACCACCAGTTGTTCAGACAGAAACCAGAGGTGCCTTGAAAATGCTGCATGTGCTTTGCTATCTTCAGAACTGATAAAAAAATTTGATGCCATTGAGAGGGGCTCGGATTCCACGAGGTGCTTCGTTCCACTGCTTGACATAAACAAGGCTGACAAAACAGAGCCAAATCTGTGATTGTCTTGGATTCACGAGCAGTCAACTTGAATTGAGTCTTAAAAAGGAATATTTTCTTAGCAGAAATGGCTTTTGACATCCATCTGGCGTGATGCGTTGGACCTGGAGCTCAAAATGTATCACTGCCTTCAGTTCACCAAGAAACCAGAAAATAAACGTAGATATTCCTGATAATCGTCCCTTGGCTGCTTGGTTTCAAGAGCACCTGGTAAATAGTCGAGCACTTCCTGTCACAGTTTGTTCAATAATGGATCCTGAAATAGTTCATCATTTGCTGCGAAAGAAGCATCTTGGTTCACTGATGGTCATTCTTTCTTAAATCGCTTGAATAGCGCAGTTAATGGACCTTCGGTTGGACCAAACAGAGACAAGAAGACATTTAACAAGACGACTTTTATGACGTGTTGACAGCATGCAAGCCAGACCATTTCAGTTCCCATAGCCTTCTCAATTCTAAAGCATGCGCCTTTATGAAGCCCAGTGTTGCTGGTTGTTGTGTCAAATACGAGGTCTTTGATCTGTGGACTCAGATTCCATTTCTCAGTTACTTCAACATAGATCTTGGCCTGAGACTCACCTGTACCTCTCCATTTTTGGAATTGTCAAAAGGTTTCCTGACCATTTCCAGTGACAACAGCAGCTATGTGGTCCACATTTTCTTTTGATCCATTAATGTCGGGCAACATTTTGCCGTTCTAGTGCAGCAATAACGGTCCTGCCAGTGAACACCCTTTTTCTTCCATTGTAAACGTGACAAAAAGACACATTAGCACACAAGTAAAATGTTCAGAATGGGTTGACCTCTAAATGTTGCACAATTAGGCTGAAATTTAACAGGCAAGCTATCTATGCCCAGTGGACAAAAATAAGCCTTGTGGAGAAATAATTCCACAAACTTAAACTTTTCTCTATGGTTGCTGGACCACCCTAATATATATATATATATATATATATATATATATATATATATATATATATATATATATATATATATATATATATAAGTTCAGAGGCACCCTCTGAAGCTCTTTCAGCCAGAAAATTAAGTGAACTAGGCAGAATGGTAAACGAAACAATTGGACTGAAATTTATACGAAATGGGCGATGTGCGATCTGCGAAGAAGAAACATTTCTCAAGAAACATTTCTCACAAGACTATTAAATATGCTACATACAGGAAAGGTAAAGCGACTGACACGTGGCTTTCATGTGCTTCGTGGTTATAATTATTGATTCGTCCTAGAATATAGTCACTGTCGCGTTTCAAGTTCATGCAGGAAATGGATGGTAGGGAGGAAAGTCGGAGTAGTCTCGCTAGGAGAGTTCGAAACGTTTGAGTATGTTAATAAATGAAACTATGTAGAGAGATCACACAAACGTTCTCAAAAACTTCGAAAGCAACGCAACGCTTAACATAGGAAGGCAGTTGTTGCATTTCAGTGGAATTTAATCCAGGATTTTTGAAGGATGGCAGTTTTGTGCATCCAGTAGGAATCCAGCAGCAATTCCAATTCCAAGAGCCCAATTCCAATTCCAAGAGCCCAATTCCAAGATACAGCAGGAATGTCAGCTCAATGATAAAATCTTTTACGAGAAAGGTTGAGAATTGTCTTTATAGTGCTGAGCTCTTGGGACATAGAAGACTTTTTGTTAAATGGCGAAGATAGTACTCTGTTGAGAAAGGCGATTCCTCCGAATTCCGAAATCGCCCAGCATGGTCAACATATGACCTCAATGCCATCGATTAATTGTTTTAGTAGACTCAAACGCATCATTGGACGATTATTTGTAGCTATTTTACTGATAGATATGTCGGCAGAACAAATGTAGTCAGTAAATATATCACATTTCAGTACATCATAAATGCACTGCCTGCGCCAACCTAAATGATCTTAAAGACACTAAGTACAAAAAATTATCCAATAAGCGAACAGCCATCAGGTAACAACAAGAAACCGGCTAGCTCTTACAGACACGCAGAGCCCAACCGATGGATCCATTCACTGCATAATTATAGTAGAGACAATGTTGGTAGTTCCTGGGTAAAGAATCTTGCAGACAAAGAGTCCGTCGCAGACGGTAGAAGACGCTGAGTCCAGGCATTCCTCCGTCATCGCGTCTGTGGACGGAGGCATTCTTCGTTGCCGGAAATTGTTCATTTGTACCAAATAAACCTTACTATTAGCCTCTGTCACAAAGCAGACGCTTCAACTGTTATTCTTCGTCTATTGGGAAACATCATTTTTACATCGAGATGTGACTGTATGATTGCTTGCTGTCCTCGTTTATTTCATACAACTTTAATAATTTGTCTGAATTCAAATTGACTACGACAGACGATCTTGAGACTTTCTTTTAATTGGGATCAGCGTCCTGTTCAAGGATCCTTGAGTTTGTAGGTAATTTGGTGGCATAATCTGAAGTCCGTGGCGATTATCATTTTTTTAATCTGTGGCTATTTGATGATGGTATGAACAATCCATGATTTGAAGGCAACGATTTTAGGTATCTATGATCTCTCGACATATTATGCCCTACTGAGTCATATATTTACGTCAGATTTTACCACTCCCCCTACGTTTTTATGCATAAAATATTTTTTCATATGGAATATAATTTTTACATTTTAGGTAGCTGTATCAGTTTCGTTTGGGCACATTTTGAGGTACACAACATGTTGGTATCTCACGCCGTTCAAAAGTTATACCCGAGGTACCCCCTTAGTTCTTCGACCATAGCTTATTCAATATTTTTCCTAGAAGAGAAACAAATATACCATTCTTTAGAGGGAATTTAGGGCTTTATTTCTTTGCTACTTATTTGTTTTTTGAACACTGGAAGTGACTAAAATAAATAATAATACGCGTTATATTTGTGAAAATGGCTGAATGCAGCATCACAACGTAAACGGATATTTCTACATAAACTTTGTCAACAGCTACAGATTTAGAACTTATATTAACTGAGACAGATACTGAAGATGAAGTGAGAAGCCTGTTTGCAGGAAGCATTCGCACAAAACAACGGGAGTAACTTGCAATAACTGCAAGGACCACCGACATATTTGACTGCCGTGAACAATAACGTGAAGTCTTGTTTCATGCTGCCTTTAGAGTTCGCTGTGCCTAATAGAGACTAGTTTGTAGGTTATTATTACAAATGAAGCATCATTATGTTTAAAATGTTCTTCGATACATAGATCAGTTTCAAAACACATCTAATCTTATATATATTTATCCAACAAGTACAAAATGTACGTAATAATGTAAAATATCGATAATTATCGGTTCCGTTGTTAAATATTATGTGACTTCAAGGTGCATTCACATAATGTACAACTAAATAAACTATTTTGTTCTGAAATGAATGCTGAATCCACTGCTGTATTACAAGATATGATATGTGAAACCAAGCACAAAATCCAGAGGGGGTGGTAACCACCCTTTGGTAGTCCGTGTCACAAAAAACCTTGGTAACCTGAGGGCTAAATGTAGCCACATCAATGCTGTCATCAACCGCAATTTGGTAGCATTGCTGATCGACTTGTTCTTCCATACCGGCGCGATAGAAAGTAATAATTACTAGTACAACTCTCATCATCATATTCGTTTATTTAACATAAACCTGTCGACAAAACGCAACAGAATACATGAGTCTTGAGAGAAGCTATTTTTCAAGTAGTGGACGTTTTTGAGTAGCATGCCTGGTACGAAAATCTTGTTGTTCTTAGTTGTAAGTTCGAAGGAATGTGGCCTGGGGCGTAATTTTTACTTACTAAAAGACCGAGTAGGAAAGAGCCTGCGGAGGACATGGTTGTTATCTTGGACGATAGCAGCGAAAATGTGTTCGTCAGCGGCTTCTGCCATATGGGTCGCGGTCGGGGCATCCTGGGGTAGGAAGCCAGCCCTCTTGACCCGTCTCCTGAGCCCCTCAACACGATCAACTTCGCTTGAGTTCATCAGGCCCCACAAGGCCGGGGACGCATACAGTAAACGCACCAGGTTCGTGGCACGAGTTGTTAGATGTAAGGCCGGACTTAGTAGCCCGTGCTCGCGCAGCCCTTGAACGACGTAAAGAGATGATGCACGTGATCCAACGGTCGGGTCAACATGCTCTGAGACCGTGAGGCGTTTACTGGACATAACACTGTGATAATTAACGTTTTTTTCTTGTGTCTCATAATGAGCTCAACCGAAAATTGGCAAATTGGCATCATCATCATTACCATCATATAGAACATAATTATCATTATCATTATTATTATTTAAATGAGTCATCCTAGGGAAGATAGATACAGCTTCTCTCTCTCTCTCTCTCTCTCTCTCTTCAACCGTCTTCGATAAGAGGGTTGGTCGCATTGTAGACGATTCTATTCTTCTCTATCCTCTCCTTTCCTCGGTTTCTCGCAGCAACCTCTCCGTTGATAATCCCAACCATTCGCCCACATTGTCCATCCACCTCTTCCTTGGTTTCCCTCTTGCTCTTGCTCCCGGTACCGTTCCTTGCATAATTTCTTTCTCTAGACATTCACCTTGTTTGCTCATTATGTGCCCAAAGTAAGACATCGTTCTACTTTTGATTGATTCCAGTAAATTCCTTTCCACTCCCGCCGTCTCTAACACCCATTCATTTGTTTTGTTTCTCTATCCATTATATGCCCAGTAGGGGTCTGCGGGTATACCCGTACCCGCAGGTTTACCCGTACCCGACCCGTACCCGCGGGTCGGGTACGGGTCGGGTAAACATTTTACGGGTCGGGTCGGGTACGGGTAGGAGCATTACGGGTACGGGTATACCCGGTTTTACCCGTACCGAACTGAAGTTTTGGCGTTACATGCAATTGTGAGTCTTGCACCTTCAAAGACTTTCTATAATAGCGGTATCCAGTCTAAGTATCATATTCTTGTTTTGACCTACGTCCGTGCGCCTTAGTGAGCTTGACATTCATTTATAGATGCTCAATTTAAAGTTACAAAATGGCTTGTTTCAGTTAGCACAATCCTATCGTAGTGTTTTACATATCATCTCATCTAATCCGAGTTTCAGGCCCGACAATTGGGGTCAGAGGTCGCTAACGCCGACCTTGGCAGTTCAGCACCGTGTTTTCTTTAAAACAGGTTGATGCAGTTACAGTAGTTGAGGCTAGGAATAGTTGAAACACAAAGTCTGTCACCCCTTTCCCTCTGAGAAATAAACTATTCAATAGCGGTATTTTGTTCCAAACTTTCGTGTTATGGCTGGCTGAATGAAAGTTATTTTTATTATTATTTTTTAATCGCCATAGGTAAGTGTAATCCTTCAGGCTCTAAGAAACTATCGGAAATGTTTTGTTGTTCTGGAGTTAAAGGTCATCTTCACTTGGTCAAATGTGTAAACGTGCAACGAAAAGCTGAATCGTTGTGTGCAAATTGAAAGACGCTGAAAGAGGCGTGCTGTCTCCTGCGGGTTCCCCGAAACAAGTTATTATTATTATTGTTATTATTATTCTTCTTATTATTATTCTTATTATTTTTATTATTATTACTATTACAATTACTGTGATCATCACCATGATCGTCAAACTATTATTATTACTACCACATGCTTTGTTAGACCACTGGACTGGCAGGGACTGGAATTATGGGAAGTCCTATTAATTACGTGGCGGGTACAGTACGGGTACGGGTATACCCGCGGGTACGGGTCGGGTTGGGTAGTAATTTCGAGTACGGGTCGGGTACGGGTACGGGTAGCAGTCCTGTGTTACGGGTACGGATCGGGTAGCAAAAATGCTCTACCCGCCGACCTCTAATGCCCAGTATTTTTCGTATGCATTTCATTTCAAATGCTTTTATTTTCTCCTCATCCCTCTTTTTGATTGTCCAGCTCTCGCAGCCATACATCATCACTGGCCATATATGTGCCCTCATTAATTTTATCTTTGTGTTAATTTTTATGTTATGGGTTTTCCATAGTTTAATCAGATCTACTCCTATTCCAAGTCCTCTTGCAGTTCTTATTCTTATCTCTCTGCTGCAATCCGCGTCTTCTGTTATGAGTGATCCTAAGTACACGAAGGTTTCCACTTGTTCTATCATACTGGCTTGTACTTTAATGTTGCATTGATTCCCAGTTAGTGCCATACTTTGTTTTACCTATGTTGATCTCTAAGCCCTTTTTCGTCCTTTCCTGTCCAATCGAGTCACCACTCACCAGATCCTGTAATTCCATTTTTGTGCTTGCCATTAACACTATGTCATCTGCATATCGTAGATTTCTTATCCTTCTTCCTCCAACTTGAAAGCCTCCTTTGTATCCTTTCAGTGCCTCTCTCATGACCATCTCTGAAAGTATGTTGAACAATGTTGGCGAGATCACAAATCCCTGTCGGACTCCCCTTTTAATTTTAAACTCACTTGACAGTATCCCGGCAATTTTACCTTTGCTACCTAACCCAGATACAGCTTAGAGATATATAAATCACATGTCAATCTATGCAAGACTATCCAAAAAACAAGTAATGCAACATTTCATTGGTTCATGGGATAGGTAGCAAATAATGTAATAGGATAATTCAGTGGCACACGCGCGCCGAGGGTAGGATCCTTTAGAAATAAGCCCCGTCTACATCTTGGCAATCCCTGGTCTTTGGAGAATTATAGGTGATAGAATACTGATAGACATTGTCCAGGATGGGGTCCCCTTATTTAAGCCAGTAACGAGTTAATAAGAAGAAGAGACGAAGGTATACAGGAGCCGGACATGGAAGATGAATGTAGAAGGCAGAAACACCAGAAGATTAGATCCATCTACTGTCAAGTCCGGTCTTAGAATCATCCATACTCGATATCTGAAATCGTCTACTCAAATATTCTTCAAGTTGTTTGTTTAAAGAATAATAATCATCAAATTTGAAGCTCTCGTTTCTTGAGTATTAAAGTCACTTATATTCTCACGAAGTTAGTTCCTCTAATTTACAATTCATCAAGAGACATCGCTTGTTTTGCGTAAATAAGCAGAACAGGTCCATTCACTTCATACCTATAGCAGAGAAAATGTTGGTAGTTCCCGGTTAAGAATCTTGCAGACAGTCCGTCGCAGATGGTAGAAGACGCCGAGTCCAGACATTCCTCCGTCTGTGAACGACGGCATTCTTCGTTGCCGGTGTCACGAAATAGAGTATCTCCCGAAATGAGTATCCCCTTGGCGAAATGGTGTATCCTGTTTAGTGTGCATTATTGGCGGTTTCTAAGTGTATTCAGTCGTACTGTTTGGATTTGTTGTAGGCCTACACGTAAAAATTTTAAGTTGAGTATCTTTTGTTTGTAAGTCGACCTGAACTTAATTAACTTCGTTTTTGACGATTTGGACTGGATTTTAGTCTTGGCTATCGTGATGCGTATGACGATGGGAATGGAAAGGTTTATCTCAACCGGAAACTCTACACCGGTTTATTCCATCCGGGGTATATGCTTTAGGGGATAGAATATCACGTCAATTGTTCATTGCTACCAAATAAATCTCGCTGTTAGCCTTCTTTACTAAGCAGACGATTCAACTGTAATTCTTCGTCAATAATTGGGAAACATAGCCTAGTTTTTAAGCCGATATGTGATTGTGTATTATTCTTAATTAGTTCATACAACTTAAGTAATTTGTCTTAATCCACATTGATTACGAGAAATGATCTTGAGACTTTCCTTTAATTTGGGTCATCGTCCTGGTCAATGATCCTTGAGCTGGTGGGTAATCTGGCGACATAATCTGATAGTAGGCCTACATGGTGATAATCATTTCAAATGTGTGGTCACTTGATCATGGTTGTGAACAATATGTGATTTGGAAGCAAAGATTTCAGGTGCCTATGATCTTTTGACATAGGCCCTACTGAGTCACATATTTACGTCAGGTTTGTTGCAAAATGTCAGACTTTTACCTGTTTTAATCCAGCCAGTGTTTGTACACCGCGCAGCAACTACGACTGACAGATAACAAGCATGACACACTTCAATGAATATGTTAAGGTAGATACTGTTTGCTATTTAGTCGACATGAAAACCGGAACCATTACGAGAATGTAAATTAATTACCAGTTTCTCAGAAGCGTGAGTTCTACTAAATGAAACTTACATTTATTCCTGCTTACTAAACAAGAACTTCCAAATGAAACAGTAAAACAAGCCACTTCGATCTAGTTGCACTAACTTGCAGTAGAAAAACAGATAATTTATATAGTTTTATTTCAACTTAGTGGCCATAACCTGGCAACGACCCGAATGATTCTGACCGATTGGTCTTGTCCTTGTGCATAGGAAGTTACAAAAACGATTACAACAGACTGTATAGGCCTACGTCACATTGTAATAATTAACTTTTTTAATTTAATTCAGTCTGCGAAAATATGTATTTCTCTGGACCTAGTGGAACAATTTCATCACCGAATTATCCGAACGTTTACACCAACAACCTAGATTGTTACAGTTATATCTCTGTATCTTCCGGACACACAGTCATCATTACGTTTGTGGCATTCTATACCCAGTCGTCCTATGATTGGGTAAAGGTATGTATCAAGTTTTTGGTACACACGTCTGTTAAATGCTGAATACTACTCAGGGTTGTGCAGTAAATAAAAAGTAAAACAGGCCTACAGCAGATTATATAAGTGTTAGGTCTAAGTGCGTATCCAGCGATGGCTGTTCACTGTTACGGAAGCAAATTTAATTAACCGAGTAAATGTAATTATGTGCTAAAATTAGCTATATAACATGCATAGCCGCTTATCTGCTTTCATTTTGAGGAGCACTTAAATACTCAACGTATATTTCTAATAAAAAGATTACAGAAACCAAAGTTGCCTCCCTAATATAATACAGTCGGTAGTGGCATTTGACCTCACAGCAAAATAGGTTAAAACTGCAACTATTCATCAGAGCTAAGAATTAATTGCTATTAGAATTCGGGAAAATTTGTGAAAAGATGTGACGGAGTGTAAATCAGAATCGGTCCTCAGGCAAACTTTGCGTAGTCATATTGAAACAGACGCGTACTGTCCATGCTACGCTCTTATAGTAAGTAGGCTGACCAGATATTGGAAACTAAAAACCGGGACACGTCAATCACAAAATAAATTTGTCAATAATTAATATAATATAACTTGCACAAATATCTTTTTTATGTTTATTATATTGGTATAAGACTATAAGACTAAGTGAAAGGTTTGATTCAAATCATGCCTTAAAATTTAAAATTAAATTCTAAATTTTCTCAAATCAATTACTCAAATTAGACACCTGAATGTATGCTTCTTAAAAGTTTTTTTGTCTGCTAACATTGTATCATAACAAATCTGCCGCCGTGAGCAACCGAAATATTTGACTTACAGATACTGCAGAATGCAGTACTACCGTCAGTCGCACTGCTGGACAAGAATGAAAACTCGGCCTTCAGATCGTCGTTAAAAGAACATTTTCGTTTTGACATTTTATAATCTTATTTCAGTAATTTAGTTTCAAATTGTAGGATTTAGAGGTAAACCTGTAGTTTAGGTTGGTAAATTATTTTATATCGTCAAATTAAAATGGAAGCTGGATTAAGGAAAAAAATTGTTTCACTAACTCGAAGTGGGATTGATGAAACCATTTCTTTCTTTAAATAGAAGTTGGATTGATCGAAATAATTTCTAACGTAAATAGAAGCTGGATTGATGAAATTAAGTTTTTGATGCAATAGAAGCTGGAATGATGAAAATAATTGTTGCCTTAAGTAGACGCTGTACCCATGAGAGCAGTTCTTTGCTTAATTAAAAGTTCCATTGATGTAAAATATTTTTGTGGCTAAATAGAAGTTGGATAATATTTTCACGAAATGGAAGCTGGATTGATTAAAACAATTTCGCGATTAAATGAAAGCGGGATTGATGATAGTTATCATGGACATAGGTAGACTTCTTACCTACTAACGTCAGTATGGCATTGAAGACATTCAAATAACTTACCAACCTAAAGTACGGGATAACTGGATTTAGATTTTAAATTAAAAATTATTATTTATGAAAATGTGTTTTTTCAAAATATTATCACTACGACAATATGACGTTTAGAACCGGAAGAGGTATTATGCATAGTAATAAATAAAAGTGAGATTAAAAATGAATTTACTCGTCAGATGCCAGTAGTAAAATCAAGGAGACGTTGATAAAGTAAGTAGGCCTAAGTATATCCTTTATTTGATCACATGACAAACGCACTTGAAATAGGCTACATCATTATAAGATCGGAAGGTCAGGTCAGTTTTTAAAAACCGGGACATATTTAGAGCTTGGCCTACCTTTCCCGGCAGCCGGGACAGCTAGCAGAAAATCGGGACTGTCCCGGGAAAACCGGGCATTTGGTCGTTTGTCAAAATGTTCATGCCTATGGGCGTTTTCTCTAAACGTAGCACTATTCATTTGTTTGTTTCTCTGCGCATGACAGCTGCCATGTTGGCTGTTTACAGTCGTGTCCAAAGATTATAACAGGGAGAAAGATGGCCTACTCAAAGAATTTTGGCTTGCGCAGTGCGAATGAGGGCGCGTGATGCATGCTGGTATAGGCGCAAGGGCTTCTGGTCTGTCCACTGTGAAGACAACGAACAGTTTTTATCTCTACAATGTTAAAATCCATCAGTTAAAAGTCGTTTTATACGAAAATTATCGTAATATCAAATCCATATAAAATTTGTATTGATAGTACTTTATTCCAACTTTAGATATTTCGCCAGAAATTGACATCAGATTAATTATAAAACTTACAGCAAGCCATACGGCGTGGGTTGTATTTTGAAAAATGCTGTTTACCGTGTAGCTTCGCTTGGAAAAACGAAACTCTGTGATTTTTGCGCTTGCATTGCAACAATTAAAGGCTGTACAATAGTGCGGCATGCTACCTAACTTTCTACTTGGTCAAAATTCTAAATTCTGCCAAAAATTGTGCATAAAACGACTTTTAACTGATGGATTTTAACATTGTAGAGATAAGGACTTTTCTTGTCTTCACACTGGACAGACCAGGACCCCTTGCGCCTATACCAGCATACATCACGCGCCCTCATTTGCAGTTTTCTGATTAATAGTTCCCTGTTAAAATCTTTGGTCGTGTCTGTCGTTTTGTCAGATTATTTTATCAAAGTTCAGAATGTGTTCAATAAATCTTGCAAAATTGTAATGGTACTGATTGAAATTACTGTAGCAATTACAGTAGTAGGCCTACAAAGCATTATAGCACCGTGTCATAATCGATCTATGGGGGACCGCTGGACAACCGTGTACCATTGGCGGTGGATCACATCGCATATCGTCGCTCCACATTCTATATTCTACGTGCTTCAGAAACTTTGAACTTGCTATATTCTGTCAACTCTCATTGGCTTGGTCAGCGAATGTGTGCGAACCTGTCATGTGTGACCTCTATTTATCTGAGCCATATTTGCTAACGAACAAATGTTCTGTTCTTAATGCCACTTGGCATCACACAGGGTATCATAGAAAGCGCCACTAAATCGCTGTGCAGCAAAGCGGCGCTATGTAAATGTTACATTACAATCACATATAGTATATTATAATATACTATATGTGTAACAATTACAATTTGCGAGTAGTTTTACTCGACATCACGTCTGCTGTGATCGTTGTATTTATAGATTACGTGTGCATCTGGAAACACCTTTACATCACCACGCTTTTCTGGATCACAGGTTCCGGCGGTGTTGACGATATCCTCCTGCAGCCTTGTAAAAGTGGAGTTTCACACAGATAATTCCACTACCAACACGGGTTTCAGTCTTACGTACAATACCACCTCAGGTAAATTATCATTGATATCACGATACACAAATAATTGCCAACTACGGCATGTTTATTTATAAACACCCGACTATAATAATTAAAGAAATATGAATAAATAAACTGAGAACAAAAGAACGCACCAGAAAAAAAACAAAGAACATGCCTTAAGATCTAAACCACCCCAACAAGAGACTTAAATCTCGATCTTGTCTTTTAATTACAGATAGGCGGGATTCTAATTCAGTATTTAGATTTAACTAAATCATACCTGAAGCAACGATACAATTTAACCTGAGTTATGTGTGAGTTTTGTTTGCATGTCTCATTATAAGTATGCCTATGTTATCGGTTTTGAATATAAGTTAATACACATTTATGTGATTATTATATCAGTGTTTGCATATAATATATGATTGAAAGTATGGGTGAAGTCTATGTAAAAATTGTATGTACTTTCGCATAAGCAGCATTTCATTTTCAGGCGTTAGTTTCACTGTTTACAGACATGACGATTAATTCTACAACTAGCCAGACTCAAACTGATCATTATAGCCTACACTTAGCCTATATTATCGCCATGTTTCAGTATCGTAACCGTAATCTTAACTTTCTGCAGCCCTCATAATTGCGAAGTCGCAGAAAGCAGCTCCTTCAAAAGCGCTTAGTCAAAACATGATCAATTAGCATGTGCACGAGGCAGTGTAATCGGTTCGAGATCAACATCAAAAGGGTTCAGGCAGGCAGACAGTCGATTATGGTGAATGGTGTTTGGAGACTAGACGGCGAGGGAGGTGAGAAGAATAGGAAGAATTAAGATATGACTTAAGAAAAAGCGGTGTTTAAATTTTGAGTTAAATACAAGTGGAGAGATAGCAAGAGGTGAGGTTTTGGCGTGATCGCATGATGGATCAGATATTGGGTGTAATGTTGGCGAAACTTGATGCCAGAGTGGCGGAACACCTACGACTAAGGAGTGATTTGCAAATTTTAGTCATGACGTCAAGGGACTGCCCTTTCTCGCCGACCTGGGTCGTCTCTTGGGCCGAATTTTGGGCGACCCAAGAGAAACCAGTTTCTTGTTCCAGCACCTGTCGGTTGTAATCCAACGTTTCAACGTTGTTGCGTTCCACAGCACTTTTATTCTTCCAGATCTTGACAAGGATGGCCACTCCAGAGTTAACATTGCTTATTAATATCTGACACCTGAGGGATTATAGATACCTCGGGCAAAAAAACACTAATAATAATAACCCTAATAATAATAAATATTATTATATTTATTCTTTAATGAAGCGCCTGACAAACGCACTGCGCTGTATATGAACATGTCATGACGATTAAACTATTCACAGAACACAAAATACAAAAGACATAAATCAACAAAGGTGCAGCCTGTCGCTCATTGTACTTTTGCTGTCACCTAGGAAATGAAGGCTTGACCTAAATCCAGGAGCCTTACTGGAATCGAAACGTATCCGTGAGCACTTCAGGCAGAGTGTTATCCTTTATACTCTACCCTTTCTTCTTGCTGTTTTTGTTTCCAAATGAAAACTAAGTGATGAAATAAAATGCCTTATAATAGCATATTAAAGGCGATAGGAACAAAAAGTTAACCAATAAGCGAACAGCTCTCAGGTAACTAGAAGAGACTTGCCAGATTTTACAGACATGCAGAGCCATTCACTGCATAATTATAGTAGGGAAAATGTTGGTAGTTCCCGGAGAAGAATCTTGCCGACAAACAATCCGTCGCACATGGTAGAAGACGCTGAGTCCAGGCATTCCTCCGTCATCGCGTCTGTGGGCGACGGCATTCTTCTTTGCCGGTGTCACGAAATAGAGTATCCCCATACATGAGTATCCCCCTTAGCGAAATGGAGTATTCGGTTTAATTTGCATTTTTGGCGGTTTCTAAGTGTATTCAGTCGTACTGTTTGGATTTATTGTACACATAACATTTTTAAATTGCGTATCTTTAGTTTGTAAGTCGACCCAATGGCGTAGCCAGGAATTTATGATGGGGGGGTTTTGGGATTTAAAATACCAGTAATTTGTGTTTTGAACCGAAAAAATTGCGAATATTGTTAAAACTTCATCGTGCTGGGGGCAAAAATTTTTTTTTACTAAGCCAATGGGGGGGGGTTTTAACCCCCCAAACCCCCCCTTGGCTACGCCACTGAGTCGACCTGAAATCAATTTACTTCGGTTTTGGCGATTATGACTGGATTTTCGCCGAGGCTATCGTGATGCGTATACCGATGGGGGATAGAATGGTTTATCCTCCCGGATACTCTAAACCGGTTTATTCCATCCGGGGGATAAATTCATACATCCTCCCGGATAGTCCTGGGACGGATACTCTATTTCGTGATACCGGCAATTGTTCATTGGTTCCAAATAAACCTTACTATTAGCCTCTGTTACAAAGTAGACGCTTCAACGCTATTCTTGGTATATTAGGAAACATAGTTTTGACATCGTTTGTGGTTGCTTGCTATCCTCATTTATTTCATACAACTTTTGTAATTTGTCTGAATTCAAATTGACGTACGAGGAAAACGATCTTGAGACTTTCTTTTAATTGGGATCAGCGACTTCTCTTTACACGTGCAGTTAGCGAGAGTTGAGTTGTTTGTTATTAAACTGTGTTTGAAGAAAGAAAGAAACATTCAAAGAACTGTGTCAATTTAATTCTTAAACAGTTAGAAGACGTTGAGCAATTTATATGTAGAGATAAGGAAAGTTCTTGAGGTAGGTCACAACTAAGAAAGAAAAGAGTTGGTGACATATTTGGTGGCAGCAGCGGTGGGATTCGAAACAACGTCTGGGATTCGAAACAACGTCTGGGATTCGAAACAACGTCTGGGATTCGAAACAACGTCTGGGATTCGAAACAACGTCTGGGATTCGAAACAACGTCTGGGATTCGAAACAACGTCGACTGGTGAATACGCATTCAAATCATTGGTAAATCTACGACAACGAAAGCCTCAACGACAAAGGTATACAAGTTTGTTGTTTTCAAACAAAGAACAATCCCTTGATACTTCAAACACAAAAGAAAACTCGTGTTTTCCAGAAAGGACAGCACTGAAGTAAAGAAGTAAGATGGAGAAATTAAGTGTCAAAAAACAAGCAGAACTGAAGAAGATGTCTTCTGAAAGATTAAAACAGCGCTTGTTAAAGGCTGGTTTTGAAGAAGAGAAACTGAAAGATATGTCACGTGAGGACATGTTAGAAGCGTTAGCTGAAGTCTGGCTTAAAGAAGAAGCAGAAGAAGAAGGTGCTGTCGGCGGTGTTGTGGAAAAGGTTATTGAAAAACCGCCTGGACTTATGTCTATGGAGATGATGATGCAGTGGATGATGATGAAAGAAGAAAGAGAGGAGAAACGAAGACAAGACGAGAAAGAAAAAGAGGAGAAACGAAGAGAAGAAGCAGAACGTGTAAGACAAGAAGAGAAAGAAAGAGAGGAGATACGAAGACAAGAAGAGAAAGAGAAAGAGGAGAAACGGAGACAAGAAGAGAAAGAAATGCGACAGGAAGAATTACGTCTTCAGAGAGAGAAAGAAGAGAAAGCAGAAAATATAAGACAGGAAGAATTACGTCTTCAGAGAGAAAAAGAAGAGAAAGCAGAAAATGTAAGACTGGAAGAATTACGTCTTCAAAGAGAGAAAGAAGAATTGCAAAGGCAGCAATTTGAAATTCAATTAGAGCAATTGAGAAAAGATAGAGAAGATGCTGAAAGGAGAAGATTAGAGCAGATGATTGAATTTGAAAAGGCGCGGAAAAGTGACGAAGAGATACGTCAGCAACAGATTGAAGAGAAGAGACTACGTGAAGAAGAAAAGGAAAAAGTACGAATTTCAGAGTTGGAGCGAGCAGAACAGGTTAGACAAGAAGAACTGAAATTACAGAAAGAAAGCATGGAGAAGGCGGAAGCGGAAAGACAAGAACGTTTAAAGTTGGAACAACAAAAAATAGCATTAAAAGAAGCACAACTCAAAGAGGAGAAACAAAATAGAGAAGCTCAAGAGCAAAGAAGAGAAGAAGAACGAGAAGAACAGAAAAGGAAAAAGGAAGAAAGTGAAACGATGGTTTCTAAAATAAAGAAAATTGGTGATGCCATGAAACACGTGTTACCTAAAATGCCAAACGATATGATGGAGGTGCCATTATATTTCGAAACGGTTGAGAATGCGTTTCGTAGTTTCAACGTGCAAGAACAATTCTGGGTGAAGTTACTATTGCCATTGATGACTCCGAAAGCTAGAACTGTTCTAAACAGATTGTCATTCGATGATTTAGACGATTATCAGATCGTGAAACAGCACTTGTTAAAAGAATTCAAGTTGACACCGAGAGAGTACAGATCGAAGTTTATTGATGCGAAGAAGACAGCTGAAGAAACGTATACAATGTTTACAGCAAGGCTGAAGAACTTGTTGAACTATTATGTGAAAAGTCGCAAAGTGGATAAGAATTTTGAGAAGCTGTTTGATTTATTAGTGGCGGATAAGTTGAAAGAATCACTACCACCAGGTCCACTACAGTTTGTGTTGTCGAAGGAAGGAACTGATTGTTACGAAGCTAGTGTTGTGGCAGACCTAGCGGACATTCATGTTAATAATCGAATTGGTTTGGCAATTCCGAATAAGACAAGTTTTGGTTTTGTACCCAATGTAAAAAGAAATCAACAGTTCACTCCAAATTTTGGTTTTCATTGGAAGAGCAATCAAGAAACAGGAAATCAGTTCAGAGGTGCAGAAGTGAAACCAAATTCTCCGGTTGTTCACGAGAATAGAGAATCGATGATGGCCAGACAACGTCCGGTATATAACAAGTCACCACCAAGGTTTGTCGCAAGAGAAGGCAATGCATCGTTTACTCCATATAAGAGAAAAGAAAGCATCGAACAACGAGGTGCAGTGGTGAAACGTTGTCATAACTGCGGATCAGACAGGCATTTGATGAAATTCTGTCCAGTTCCTGTTACAGCCTCAAATTATGGAAAACAAGAACATTCGAGGGTGAATCGAATTCAAGTGGTTGATAATTCTGAAAGTCAAGCCACAGAACATCAGAACAATGAAACTGAAGTAAAGTCAGTGATGAAATGTCACCTTTCACCTGATATTCAGAAAGAAATTCTATTGCACAATGGAATGCAGAAAGAAATGGCTGGAAAAGATGAAAGTACAACATTAAAGAAAGTGTTATTACAGTACGTCGAGGTAGAAATTCGTGGAACAGCAGGAAAAGAACCAATAAAAGTAAAAGCACTGATTGATTCTGGAGCAGAGGTTCCGGTGATTAGTGAAGAATTACTGGAAGGCATGCAGGTGGAGCAGATTGGAAAAGTGAACTTACAATGCGTGGCAGGAGATGCCATTCCTGCAAAGTTGGTGAAAGTTGATGTAAGGCTGTGTTGTAACGATGTGGAAGAAGAGGTAATTCCGCATAAAGTCAAATGTTCACTTACACCTTATGTGACATTGATGTGTGCTAGTATTGCAAAAATGGGAAGCACAGAAAGATTCTTGTTGCATCCAGAAATCATTGCAGAACTTAAAGCCGTGCCACAAGTGAAAATGATACAAGGAGATGTGCAAGCGAATGTAACGACGAGATTGCAGAGTCAGCGAAAGAAAGTGATAGAAGTCGAAGAGGAAAGTGAAACTGAAAGTTCAAGCGAAGAGGAAAACGAAAGTGATGATCAACAAAGTTTAATGCAAGACGGTATAACAGCAGAGATGAGTGAACAAGAGATGGCTGCATGCAAGAATGGTAATCTAAATGAAACGAAAGAGGATAATGATTGTGATGTGGCGATAGGAGATTTGTTTGAAGAAAATGAGAAAGACGAAGAACAACAGATGCAGATTGCAGACGCAAAGAAATTCGAAGAACAGCAGAGACAAGATGAATCATTGAAAGCATGGTGGACGTTAGCGCCAGATAAAGAATCTGAATTCTGCGTGGTAAATGGCTTACTGTACAAGAGATATCGAATATTAGAGCAAACGATATATCAATTGGTGTTACCAAAAGAGCGACGAATGAAAGTGATGGAGTTGGCTCACGAATCAGTATTTGGAGGACATCTTGGAGAAGAGAAAACTAGAGAACGAATAAAGTTGTCTTTTACGTGGCCAAAGATGAGAAGAGATATAGTGAAATTTTGCAAATCATGTGAGAAATGTCAATTAAAGGCAAGAAGTTTGGTGATGGACAGGGTTCCTATCACTCCAATTCCAAGAGAAGATGTGGCGTTTAGAAGAATTACGGTGGATTGTGTAGGACCAATCGAGCCAGCATCTGCTGCAGGTCACAAGTACTGTTTATGTATTGTCGATTCTTGCACAAGATGGCCTACAGTGTTTCTGTTGAAATCATTAACTGCGAAAGCTGTGTGTGATGCTTTGATGGAGTTGTTCATGAACGTTGGTGTACCTTCAGTGATCACAAGTGACCAAGGAACAAATTTTACTGCGAGTCTGACAAGAGAATTTCTGAATTTAATGGGTTGTAGTCCAAGATTTGACACGCCAGGTCATCCAGAGGCAGCTGGACTAGTAGAAAGATGGAACCAAACATTCAAGAAAATGATCCATCATGTAATTGTTGACAATCCAAGGCAATGGCACAAAGTAATTCCGTTTACAGTGTGGGCATTACGAGAAGTACCGAATGCAACTACTGGAATTGCTCCTTATATGTTGGTGTATGGAAAGATTCCGCGTGGACCACTGGCAATTCTAAAAGAAAGTTGGACAAGAGAAATTAATTTACCACCTCATATTGGAATCCAACCAGAAAAGTACTTGAAAGACATGAAAGCAAATATGGAAAAAGCATTACTGTTTGCAGAATCATATTCACGAGAGAAGCAATTACAGTATACGAATCAATACAACAAAAGAGCGAAACATAAAGAATTTGAACCGGGTGAAAAAGTCATTGTGTTATATCCGACTTCAACGAATAAACTGATTTCACGATGGCATGGTCCATGTACTGTCATACAACGAAGATCAAAGTACTCTTATTTGATTGATATGGGTGACGATTGTCGAAAGATAATTCACGCAAATAAAATCAGAAAGTACATTACAAGAGCAATGAGTTGTGGACTAATCGTCGAAGAAGATGAAGACTTTGGTTCAGTGGTTGAACTGCTGACAAAGAATGACTTGCAAGATGAAAAGAATTCACTGAATCTTGATCCTGAACAGATTAGTCATTTAACATTATCTCAACAAAAACAATTGCTGGAAGTACTAAACAAATATTCTGATCGATTTTCTGAAAAGCCTGGATTATGTACATTGGTTGAACATGAAATTGAACTGAAACCGGAATTTCGTGAAAAAGAATTTATGGCTTACCGTATTCCACTCATCTATCGAGCAGAAGTTGAACGACAAATTAAAGAAATGCTTCAAGCCAACATTATAAAACCATCTTCGAGCAGAATGGCAAGTCCGTTGGTAATTGTTAAAAAGAAAGACGGTTCTCTGAGACTTGCCTGCGACTACAGATACATTAACTCGTTCACTGTGGATTGTAAATATCCGATGCCGATTGTAAAAGATGTGTTGCACAAAGTTGGAAAATCAAATGTGATCTCGATTTTTGATTGTCGAAGTGCTTACTGGACTTGTCCTGTTAAGCAAACTGATCAATGGAAAACTGCTTTTGTTACTCACAATGGACTGTACGAGTTTACTCGTGTTCCTTTCGGAATGATCAACTCAGGAAGAACATTTGTTAAAGCAATTAACATGGTTTTACAGCCTATAAATGAATTTGCTGAGCCCTATGTAGATGACATTGCTGTGCATTCAGATGATTGGAAGATTCATTTACAGCATTTAGATGCATATTTAATGCAAATGAGACTGCATAACATTACTCTGAACTTAAAGAAATGTATCTTTGGTAAGAGTGAGGTAAAGTTCATCGGTCATGTGGTTGGTTCTGGAACGATTCAAATGAATCCAGATAGAATTGAAAGTTTAATTAATTTGAAAACCCCAGAAACGAAGAAACAAGTTAAGCAATTGCTGGGATTTTTTGGTTACTATAGACAGTTTATCAAAGATTTTGCACAGATTGCGAAGCCTCTATCTGATTTGACAAGCAAACATGTTCCAGATAAGATTGATTGGACTGATAGACATCAACAGGCATTTAATTTACTTAAAGATGCTGTACGCTCTAAAGTTGTTTTATATGTTTTTGATGTTGGAAAACCTTTTAATTTGTACTGCGATAGTAGTGATTTTGCAGTAGGAGCTGTTTTAACACAGATGGATGATAAGGGAATAGAGCGCCCTGTATCGTTTATAAGTCAGAAATTGACTGACACCCAGAAGAGATGGGCAACTGTAGAGAAAGAAGCCTATGCTATTGTTTGGGCTCTAAATAAGTTAAAAGAGATAATCATTGGATCTAAAGTTCACATCTTTACCGATCACAATCCTTTAACTTATCTGACTGAATCTATGTCTAAGTCTGCTAAATTGGTGCGTTGGGCTTTGGCACTGCAAACTTTTGATGTAGAAGTTAATTATAAGAAAGGACGATTAAATGTTGTAGCAGATTGTTTATCTAGATTATAAGATTGTTTATTTTACTGTTTTGTATAGTATTAAGTTTATTGCATAATTTAGTACATGATGATTTTGCAAATTTTTAAGTTTAATTTGCTCAATCCAAAGAAAGGGAAGGAGGTAATGTGAACAAATGTTTTGCATATATAATGAGCACAGGTGTTCTTTAGGTTGATATATATATAATGTGTATCGATTGTTAAGCGTTTTAGTCTTAGGCCTTAGTTGCGCTGTCGGCTCGTGGGCGCTTGGCCTAAAGTAGCCTAAACATTGGCTGACGGTAGATTCTCTTTACACGTGCAGTTAGCGCGCCAAACTTAGAAACTGCTGATGACAGTGAATTTGAACAATACAGTGTAGTACAGTTGTTTTAAGGCAAGAGTTGAGTTGTTTGTTATTAAACTATTAGAGATAAATCTTTTCCAATTTATATTGTGAACATAAGTCTACATAGGCTAAGTCCATGCTGACTAACATAAACAAACATAAGTAAACACTAAACTTTGTGAGTATGGAGTGTAGACTAGCCTACTTTATTGAAACTTGTACATGTACTTAAAATTTTTACTTATATAATAACTTGATATGGAGTAATATCAGTCAGTTTATCAGTCAATCGGAGATTACTGTATATAAAGACAACATTTCGCATAAATATTTGGATAACTTAGAAATTCAAATAACTTTTATAAATTTTATTTCTGGTCCACTGTGCTATTTATTTAACAAATGATGACATTAAATTTCACGTAATGAGTTCACCCTATGAGAGGCGCTTTATACATTTTTGAATGGACAATATCAGTTCAGTACAGTCGGAATTACCTGAATACAAAACATCGAAAGTACGGAGACAACGTAGGCCTAAGGGATTTAAGACAAAATGCAATTAAGACAAAGTGTCATGAAAAGGGACTAAGGTACTAATTAGAGTGACTTGGTAGCTCGAGCTCGATATCGGTCGTTTCGTATCTATCGTCATTGAAGCCATTTGAGGGCAACAAGCCAACTTCCAGGGTTCTTGCGTTCTGTTTGCTCTTGTAATCTCACGCTAATTAAGCAGTGCCTCAAAGTTAGTCCATTCGCATAATTAGTTGCGTGAAGTTGGAAGTGTCTTAAAGGAGAAAGACAAATATAAGCAGTCACAAACGACAGTGTAGGCCTACTGATAAGGAACTAAGGTGCTAATTAGGTGACTTGATAGCTCGCACCTGATATCGGTTGTTTCGTATCTAGCAAAGCCATTGAAGCCATTATATAGTGAGAGTCACTGAGTGAAAAGATATAATTATTTATATGCAAAAAAGAAATAAGCTGAATTGAACAACTGTTGCACAAACGTACAGTCAAAGCATCTAACATTAAGAATGAATTTTAAAAGCATGATTAACTAATGAAATGTGGTATGCATTGCTTGTTGTCAGTTCTATAATCAATACGTCAAAAATTATTCGCCATTATAGAGCCGTTAAGCAGTTGAACTGAATAATTATTATGAACTGAAAGACTTTAGTGGAAAAGTGGTTCAAAGTGAACATTTAAAAATGGACTTTTGAACTAGAGGGCTCACTTAGAGTCACTTGCTTTAAATATTTCTGGCTTTGGATTTTGATTAAAATATATATTCATAAATTAAACGCATTAAAAAATAATACCTTATACCTGTGCAATTTCATCCCCCGGGGGATGATTTCACACGATGGGAGATAGAAATGGTTTACCCCCGGATACTCTATACCGGTATAGTCCATCCGGGGGATAAATTCATACATCCCCGGATAGTCTTAAGACGGATACTCTATTTCGTCATACCGGCGCGGGGAAACGGACATTCCCCCGGACATTTCCCCATCTCCCCGGACATTTCCCCCCCACCTAGGACATTTCCCCCCATATGCAACAATATATCTATGTATGTATATATATATATATGTACACATATACATATATATGTACATATTTAAATTGCATAACATGTAAATGTACAGCGCAGTGCACATATGTACATGTACATATATAGATATACGTACATATATATATATATATGTACATGTACATGTACATATACAGAGATATATGTACATATATATATATGTACACATATACATATATATATATGTACATAAATATATGCATGTATATGTACACATATACATATATATGTACACATATATATATTATGTACATATATATGTACATTTATTTATATACACATACATAGATATATATGTATATATACATATATAATTATATATGTATATATTATATACATAGATATATACATATGTATATATATATATACATACATATATATATATACATACAAAACATATACATATATACATACATAGATATGTACATATATATATATATGTATATACATAATGACCAAGAGAAATGGTATGTACAGGGGGAAATGTCCGGGGGAAATGTCCTAGGGGAAATCAGGGGAAACATCCGGGGAAATGTCCGGGGGGAAATGTCCGGGGGGAAATGTCCGGGGGGAAATGTCCTACGCTCACCGGCGCGATAGAAAGTAATAATTACTCTTACAACTCTAAACATAACACTGTAATAATTAATGTTTTTCTTGTGTTTCATACAGCCTGCGCCAATACGTATATCTCTAGACCTAATTTAACAATTTCATCCCCAAATTATCCGAATGCATACAACAATAGCCTAGATTGTTACAGTTACATCTCTGTTGACTCTGGACACACAATCCGTATTACGTTTTCGGCATTCACCACCGAGACAACACATGATTACGTAACGGTATGTATTACGTTTTTAATGCAAACATCTGTTAGATGCTGAATTCTAAGCGGGATTGTTCAGTAAATAAAAAGTAAAACTATTCTACAGCAGGTTATATCAGTGCCAAGACGTTTTTCAGCGATGGCTGCTGACTGGTAAATATATGCATGTGTTAAAAGTCGCTTTCTAAACTTGGGTACGGTAGATATTAGGGTGGAGTGAAAAAAGTAAAAATTCTAGAACCTCAACGTAATAGTGATAACTCGTTGCCTTTTTTTTAGTAAGTTATCATGTCAAATATTTCTTTAAAATTCGTTCTCTAAGATTTGCCCCAACGCGTTTTAAAATTTGACAATTAAAAAAAATGACCACTATAAAAAAGTCAATAAATTTTAAGAATGCAATGCGCTGATTGTAATAGTGATAACTCGTTGCCCTTTGATGTAGTTAGTTGTCAGGCCAAATATTTCTTTAAAATTCGTTCTCTAAGATTTGCCCAACGCGTTTTAAAATTTGACAATTTTAACAAAAATTGTCGAATTTATACAAATTTCAATAAATTTTTAAAATGTAATGCGCTAATTGTAATAGTGTTTAAGCATTTAATTATGACGTATTTAATGACCATGCAAATTAAAATTAATAAAATGACTGTATGTCAGCAATATTAAATAAACAATAAGCACTAAACATTATAAACAATCCCAACAGTTGTAGACTATAATTATACTATGTCACTATTATTACTGAAAAGTGAGTCAATGCTCATTTATTTATTCTGTTGATTGAACTCCGATTTAAATTCTGCTTTAGTATAAATAGAAGGTATTAGTTTCCGTGATTCCAATCTGGCAAGGATGGAACCATTTTTAGATGCTTGTCCAACCACAGCAGTAGATGCCTCATCAACAAGTCGGACAGAGCGCTCAACCGATTGTGTGTGGCATGGAAATTGGGGAAAGTGGAGTGTTGGCACTCACTCACTGGCGATAAATTCTTCAAGGTCAGCTGTTGAAAGTGTGAAAATGACCGGTGGTTCTGTAACTTTTACGTTTTGCCAATCAATCAGATCGATGTAATAATTTGCAGCAAAGTTAAGTTCTGGATTACGTATTCTGTGTTTCTGCTGACATTCATTTCTCGATCGCAAGACTCTGCGTTACGGTAGTCCTAGTGCACGGTTAATTATTATGCTTCCAAGTATCGGTTAGGATTCGATTAGCTGTGGTTATCCATCTGGAGAGCTACATGCACCTGGTTACGGCTAGCCAAAAATTGAGGACAATAAATCATTTATCACAGTGGTTTATGACGTATCTGCCAATTGCATTCAAATGAATTGCCAATGCTAAATCTATTGGAGCGTCTCGACGGTGTCACTGCACGTCCACGGGCATTTACAGGGCCAATCGGCAAAGCCCATGGCATACTGTGAACAACTACCAGTTATTTTGTTTGAGAAAATTGAAGTTGATTTTCTGCAAGTCACAGCAAATAATCTTAGCACTGATCAAAAGTATTTGTTTGAAATAATTATTTTCTATTCGAGAACTTAACTTTTATGCAAATGACTACATCGACCTTATTGATTGGCAAAACGAAAAGCAACATAATCATCGGTCATTTCCACACTTTCCACAGCTGACCGTGAAGAATCTATCGCCTGTGAGTGTGTGCCAAAAGTCGATTTTTCCGAATTTTCATGCTACGCACAATCGGCTGAGCGTTCTGTCAAACTTAGTGATGAGATATTTGCTGCTGTGGTTGGACAAACATCTAAACATTGTTCCATCCTTGCCAGATTGGAATCACGGGAACTACTGCATTCTTTCTATACAAATGCAGAATTTCAATCGGAGTTCAATCAACAGAATAAAATAAATGACTAATGACTCACTTTTCAGTGATAAATGACTAAATATAGTCTACAACTGTTGGGACTGTTTATAAAGTTTAGTGTTTATTGTTTATTTAATATTGCTGACATACAGTCATTTTATTAATTTTAATTTGCGTGGTCATTAAATACGTCATAATTAAATGCTTAAACACTACGGTATTAAAATTAGCGCATTACATTTAAAAAATTTATTGACATTTGTATAAATTCGACAATTTTTGTTAAAATTGTCAAATTTTAAAATGCGTTGGGGCAAATCTTAGAGAACGCATTTTAAAGAAATATTTGACATGATAACTTACTATAACAAAAGGCAACGAGTTATCACTATTACGTTGATATTCTAGAATTTTTGCTTTTTTCACTCCACCCTAGTAGATATTGACGTGTGTTGATTTTAAATAGTAGGCTACTTAAAAGCTCCACTTGTTGCTCTCACTCAATTGCTGCCCATTTGTTTCACTTGCTTAATCATGTATCCCATAATTAAAATACGGTCTCATGTGCAAAGGCGAAGTTAGCACAGTAATGTAGGAGCTGCATCAGAATAATCGTTCAACAGATAACTCATACAAATTGCGTTGATTATAATTGACTGAAATAATAAGAAAAGAATAATATGAGGTTAACGCGGTAGGAATGAATTTTTAAATCAGATTATTATCATATCAAGGTCATGGCCCCTAAATCATCCAATTGAACTTCATATCTACACCACTTATTGTTTCTTGTTCTGATGTTTCTCCCACCTAATTACACACTTGGCTTTTGCCTAAAGGTGTTTTCCATCATGCTTCAAATCTGCTGTAGTCAAGCCTTTACTGAAAAGTCCTAGACACCAGCAACCTTTATAATTTTCAGACCTATCTCCATCTTCAAGAGCATTTTCAGGATCATCGAACGTCTCTTTCTTAAGAGTATCAAGTGGCACATAGGTTTCTCCTCAAACTTTAGTCCTCATCAGTCAGATTGTCGCAAAGGCTATTCCACTGAAACTGCTCTCGCCGCTCCACTGGATAACATCTTCTCCTCTATAATTGAATATCTTATAGCATTCCTCTGACTATGACTTGACCTCAGTGCAGCCTTCGACACCGTTCACCACCAACTACTCCTGTCATGAGTTACCAGAAGCTTCTATGTCTCTGACAATACCTTAAACTGGTTTGCTTCTTACCTGAATGACCAGAATCAACAGGTATACAGGCAGCACTATACCACTCGGTCTGAGTCCACCGTTTGCCTTGCTGGAGTGTCAAAGGGATCTGTCCTCCGCCCTCTATTATTTTACTGTCTTTATTTCCCGAATCAGCCGTATGTCTAATCACTCTGAAGTCCAATTACAACAGTACTCAGATACTCAGCTCCATATTGCTCTGTCATACACAGATCAGTCTGGTAAACTAGAACTTCAGGAGAGCCTCTCATAATTTATATGTATGCATGGTTCTGTTTCAATGTTTTTGCCATAAACCCAGACAAGTCTGAAGCAAGATGATTCGGCTCACGCCAACGACTCCGTTCTATCCCTTCGCTTTCTTGCATCGATCTCGCACGCACTGCTGTATACTGTCAAAATACGTGGGGTAACACTGGAGAGCGATCTCACATTCAAACATAACAAATAATTTGTAAATCTTGTTTCAATTACATCAGTTCAATACGTCACATCAGGTCGGCTCTGACTAAGAATAATTTATGTCGCAAACCATAGACTCTTCCCTTGTCTCCTCTCGCGTTGATTATGCTATTTTGTTGGCCTCTCAGACCTTGAACTCAACAGGCTGCAACGCATCCAAGACTCGCTCGTTGGCTCGCATAGTGCTGTACGTTTCACTACGAATAAGATCCTCAGTTCTACTCCATCAGCTGCCTTGGCTTCGTGCTGAATTCAGAATAAAATTTAAATTGGCTGTTTGACTTACAAAGCCCTCAGCACTGGTCCTCCCATCGTTCAATCACTACTTTCTCCTATTAATTCGAATTCCTCCTCATTGCCTGCGATCAAGTACGGGTCCTTTAGTTGAACCAAGATGCAAAACAGTTATGGGCTCGCGTGCATTCCATACTTCTGCCCCCAACGGAATCAACTGTCTCTGTCTCTGTCTCTCTTTCTGTGTCTCGCTCTGTCTATCTCTCTCTGTCTCTCTCTGTCTCTGTCTCTCTTTCTGTCTTTGTCTCTATCTGTCTCTGTCTCTGTCTGTCTCTGTCTGTCTCTCTCTTTCTCTACGCAAATTCAACTCTTTCCTTTATTTTTGCTGGTCTTTCAAGCGCTTGGATATCTAACTCCATCTTCTCCTGACTGTTGACTGTTCGCGGCTGAGATTCGCATTACGGTGTGACCGTGTGGGCTTTACAAATTTAATTAATTTTGTAATACTTAATGATGATGATGATGATGATGATGATGATGATGATGATGATGATGATGATGATGATGATGATGATGATGATGACGATGATGATGATGATGATAATAATAATAATAATAATAATAATAATAATAATAATAATAATAATAATAATAATAATAATAATAATAATATTTATAATATTTAGGTGCCGTATCCGTCCGAAGACGGCTAAAAACCAATTTGAAAAGTTATGGGAGACGTCATCCCCCTACATCTTGCCGTCCGTCCATCTCTTCCCCTCCATCCCTGCCACCCTCTGTCCATCCATTTCTACATCCATTCTACACGAAACTCTAGTAATTATAGATACATCTTTGCTCGTACCAACTCCCGTCTGTTCTCAGTTAGAGCTACTGGACCTTCAATCTGGAATAACATTCCACAAGGAATTAGGCAATCTCCTTCATTGGTATTGTTTTAAAAAAGCTATGCACGTATTTGATTGGTGTCAATAATAATATTTCTGGATGAATCCTAATGTCTGTGCATAATACTTACCTCCCACGCATGTGTTCTTCTGCAATGATTCATTTATTTTTGGTTTTCCTAATTTAGTTAAAATTCTGATTTGCCTAATTTAGTTAAGATTCTATCAAGTAATAGAAACTACCTACTGTCATACTTAGTAAGCATTTCTCGGCCGTTGCATCTTTTTGTTCAACTTGTACATAGGTGGCCCTACTTAATGGGATTAATGATCCTTCAGGGCCTTTCTTTGTGGCCATCTCCTATCGTTTGTGTACTTTGCAACTCTGTAATTGTAAAGTGATTGTTTGGTTTGGTTACCAAAATAAAATGATTTGATTTTATGACTTGATCAGGTGATAATGTGATTGACGCCACTCCTCTCCCTCTCCCCTACCTATCCGTCCTTCCCTCCATCCATCCCACTCTACCTCCAACCCTGACTCCGTCCGTTCATTCCCCTACATCTTGTCGTCCGTCCATCTCTTCCCCTCCTCCATCCCTGCCACCCTATGTCCATCCATTTCTACATCCGGCCGACCGTCCTTCTTTCCCATCCCTGTATCTCACCCTCCCGTCCTCCCTCTCTTCCTCCCTTCCTCCGTCCCTCCATCTCTCCCTCCCTACCTTTAACCGTCCGTCCCTTCCTTCCCTCCTTCCCTCCTTTCCTATCTCTAACCGTCCGTCCGTCCGTCCCTTCCTCCGTCCCTTCCGTTCTTGAGGTATACAAGTGAAATAGGTATTAAATCTGTCCTCATCAGTTAGTTTAGTATCGTTTGATATTAAGCATTTTATCGATGTATCAGGACTTTTATAATTTATTATTGTCTTAATACTCTGCCAGGTCTGTTACTACACTTAAGAAATTCTAGTTCGTAGTAAGATTTCTCAATTTTATTCCAAGTGTTTTAAACTTATTCCTATAATATGCTGTTAACCTGTTCTTGTTTCTACCGTATGAGTTTTAATACACTTTTTGTATAATTTCAATTTAGTTCTACATGATTTCAAAGGCCAGGTGTCATCCAGGGTTTTATTAGTCTTAGAAGGTTTAGATTTTATTAGTTTTAGTGGAAAGGCAGTGTCATAGCTGGTTTTAAACATAGAAAAATGTTGTTGCAAGCAGTATCAGGGTCAGTATTGGTGTTTTAGGAGGATTTCATAATGAGGAACAAAGAAACATCTTATTTGGCTATCCAAAGTGGGCCAATTGAAAGGCAGAAGCTAGCGTGGGAGAGAGTCAGGGAGGCAGACTCAGTTGTCGCCCTCTTAGTGCCCGGCTTGACTGGAGATAGCGACGGAGGGAGTGAGGGAGGCAGACACAGAAATTGCCCTCTAGGGCAGCCGGCTTCGCCGGTGCATGCGACGGACGGAGTGAGGGAGGTAGATAAGGGACTCACACTCGCAAAGTTCGCTTCATTGCAGAGATTTCTCTACGTTTATATTATTAATAATAATGAACACACTCACTGCTCGACTCATACAAATTCATTCCCCTGGCCTTTGGAACTGTGGGCTCATAAACAACAGCGGCCTCACTTTCATATCTGACCTAAGGCACAACTTGACTCGCATATCCGGAAACGCTCAATTAAGCGGCTCTCTATAATCATTCAGAGCTTTAACGCTGCCGTGTTCAGTGGTACTTTTGTTATGCTTGAATTGGAAGAGCCAACCATACCAGATGCCCAGTTTTTCTGTCTCCGGACAATTTTGTATTACCTGAAAGATCAAACCTAGCTTATGCAATGTAATGTAATGTAATGTGATGTAATGTAATGTAATGTAAATCGTCAAAAATTTCTCACCTCCCACAAAAGCCACGCCAGATTATTAACCGGCGCTATATCAAATCAAGGCCAAAATCACGGGAGGTCAAGCTGAGGAGACAGCATGGTGCCACGGTGGCAATCGGTGATTATGGTGGTCGTGTGGTGGCGCTGGAGTAGAATCAGGATAGGATATCTTGAGCCTTGAAGAGTTCGGTTTTCAGTCGTGAGTGGAAAGCAGAAAGACAAGAGTGCAAGCGGAGGAGAGGTTGAGTTTAAAAACGAGATAGGAGGATGAGCAAACTGGCGGAAGTCTTTTGGGAGTCCGTTCCAAAGAGCTGGTGCAGCGTAGACCACGGAGCGGTTGCAGAATTTCAGAGGATGAGACTGGAGGCCGGGATAGAGAAAGGTATGATGAGCGAGTAGACCCAGGCGGTTGGATGGTGAATAGCTGGCGAATGTTAGAGGGTTTACACGTTTGACGGGTATGGTAGGTAAAATATATTGTTTTGTAATGGATGCGTTGAAGGACTTTTACCCAATGAAGGGATTTGAGAACAGGGGTTATGTGGTGGTGTTTGGGAGTTTTGGTGGCTGCGCAGGCGAGAGCATTCTGGATTGTTTGAAGGCGTTTCATTTGAGAAGAGTCGATGTTGCAAAAAATTGAATTACTGTAGTCGAGTTAGGAATGAAGAATTTGAGGTGGCTATTGTGCTTGCAGTCTTGTAACCTAGTATTGGGCCCAATCGACGAAGGTCGCGGATGTGCATATAGCAGGTGCGGGATAGCTGGCTGATGTGGTCGCGGATGTGCATATAGCAGGTGCGGGATAGCTGGCTGATGTGGTCGGAAAAGGTAAGGTTCTTATCGAAGATAATTCCAAGATTGCGGACAGAAACCTACATGTATCTACACACACCTACCTCGGGTTCAAAAAAGAATAATAATAATATCATTTGCATAAAAGACAAATGTAACTGCAATTATTCTTCATAACTGAAAAAGTCAATTGCTATTAACCGTCATGTATTTCGAACAATTTCTAAGATGAAAATGTTTGGAATAAAAAGTAGTGTCCAAGCAAACTTTCCTTCCCACTGTGTTGCTGAGTCACTAAGAAATACACACCGTACTTCACCGTGTCATGCATTAAGTCATTTGTAAAATCCATCACACCCTAACTGAAGGATGATTTTCTTTAACCGTATCACACGCGACTTTCCATGTACAGAGTCTGGCTCCTACTCGAAGACTTTTGCTCTGTTGTGTAATTGTAGATCACATGTGCATCTGGAAACGACTTTACATCGCAACGCTATTCTGGCTCACAGATTCCTGATGTTTTGACGATATCCTCCTGCAACCTTGTAAAAGTGTATTTTCACACAGATGGTTCTGCTACCAGAACGGGTTTCAGTCTTACGTACGTTACCACTGCAGGTAAATTGTCATTAATATCACGATACGCAAACAACTGTTAACTGCGGAATTTTCATTTAAGAATGTCCGTCTAATAGTTATAGCAATCTGAATAAATAAACTCTGAACACAATGAAAACACACGAAGAATGCAAAATGATTTCGTAAAACCCAAAGATATTCAAGAGCAGACTTAAATTAGGAAGATGTCTGTCCAAATACAGATGGGTGGAATTCTAATTAAGAATTTTTAAAGTCTTAACATCATCATTTATTTTCATCACCGATTATAAAATAGCCTGAATAATTTTATGCATATAAATACGCAGTGCTTCTTTCTAGAAAAAAAGGTTCCGCAACTGAACAAATTCAGAACAATTATTATGGAAGGGTTACGACGGGCATATTTTATGCTAGTACATTTATATATATATTATGTGTGTGTGTGAGTTTGTGTGAGAGTGTGTGTGTGTGTGTGTGTGTGTGTATGTATTTGCATGCATGACTGAAGGTAGTTGTGCCTATAATTATGTTTTTTTAAGTTTATACTTCTGTGTTTGAATAGATCTATGTTTGCATTATGTTTGAATGTGTATGGGAAGTCTATTTATATAGTGTACCACTGCATATCAGCACTTCAGCATCACACAAGATTTTCATTAGATAAAGAAAATGAAGATTAGCACCACGACTACCCAGATTTAAAACTGGGCATTTACACTTATATTTTCATCTAGTTTCAGAATCAAGCATGACAGGTAGGTTTTGATCAAAGCGAATACGTACACCGTTTGATCAAGATATTAGCGACATTGATGGACTGAGCCTATATACTTATTAACTTGGCTCATAAACACGTTCAGTCGTTCACAGTACAATTATTGAATTTCCAAATATCGTTAAAGTTAGAGTAAACCTGCATCAAGAACGCACTGAGATTATAGTAAAAACTATTGATATAAGAAAGCCAAATGGTTGCATGCGGTTCCATTTCTGCTGTGACATTATCTCCTGTGGACTAGGAGCAAAGATAGTTTGAGGATAGCCTCGCCGAAGCCAGCCTGAAACTGAATGTTTTGATCCTTCGATGTTCGTTCTAACTCTATTCGATGTGCTAACTTGCAGAAAATAAGCAGAAAGTTTCAAGAATGTCAGATTTCCTTGTATGGTCTGAATCAAAGCATCGAATCTTCAAGAATTTCTTTCATTTTGCTATCCTGATATTCGCCTTCAAATCTCATCCAAAACGAAATCCGTTATGCAGCCCATCTGCTAGTGAAGTTTCAGTTAATGATACTATAACTAAAACCTATCGTTAACGAATACTTAAGGTTTTCGCTAACGATAACAATAACTATAACTACAACTCTGACAAATAACGAAAACGAATAAAAACAAAAACTAGTGCTTGTAACTATAACTGGAACAATTGCTAAAACTTGACATACTGATAACAACGAAAACAAACAACGAAAACGAAAACTAACACCGGCAACGAAAACAGGACTAACACTTGCTTGACATTGAGTTTTCCTGTTATGCATTACAAACAGATGTCCTAAATATGATGCTTCTAATAGCGGTATGCGGCAACCGATAACGGTTTTATGTCTATATCAATATTCATTCATATATTCGTTCATTCTGAGAATTTATATAACGCCTCTTCAAAGATATTTTTTTATTGAACCAATTAAACAAAAAACTTTCTTGACAGATGCAATAGGTTACAACGAATATATTGGAATCAAAGGGAGAGACCTAAAAGGGCCTAATGGTTATGGTTCAAAGAAGCAAATATATTGAGACTTTCCTTAAATTTGGATTATCCTCCTGCTCAATGATCCTTGAGTTGGCAGATAATTTGGTGGCATAATCTGATAGTAGGCCTACATGGTGATAATCATTTCAGATTTGTGGTCATTTGGTCATGGTATGAACAATCTATGATTTGGAGTCACAGATTTTCGGTAACAATTATCTCTTGACATAGGCCCCACTGTGTAACATATTTACGTGGATTTTTTTGCAAAACTGTCAGGCCTTTTTTACCTGTTTTTATCCATCCAGTGTTTGTACAACAATGTACACCGCGCAGCAACTACTGACAGATAAGAAACATGACGCGCTTTAATGTTTGCAATTTAGTCGACATAAAAACCGGAACGATTACGAGAATGCAAAATAATTACCAGTGAGTGAGTGAGCGTGAGTTCTACAAAATGAAACTTCTATTATTTTATTCCTGATTTAAAATGTCGTTTAAGTTAGCGTAAACCTGCAACAAGCATACGTATATCATGCGAGGACGCGTTGAAATTCTAATGAAAACGAATGTGTTCAGGAAACCTAGTAGTTGTATCTCGTTCCATATTTTCCATAACATTATCTCCTTATTTGTAGCTATTTTGCTTAATATGAAATCACTCCGCGAATGTTTTGCTCCCTCTGTCTCTGTCGGTAGAGAAAATATATCAGTAAAAATATATCACATTTTAGTAGCCTACATGATAAATGCGTTGCCTGCGCCAACCTAGATGATCGTAAAGGCACTAGGAACAAAAAGTTAACCAATAAGCGAACAGCTCTCAGGTAACTAGGAGAGACTGGCTAGCTTTTATATACACGCAGAGCCCATTCGATGGATCCATTATCTGAAATTATTATAGTAGAGAAAATGTTGGTAGTTCCCGGTGAAGAATCTTGCAGACACACAGTCCGTCGCAGATGGTATAAGACGCTGAGTAAGGAATTCCTACGACATCGCGTCTGTGGACGACGGCATTCTTCGTTGACGGCAATTGTTCATTGGTGCCAAATAGACCTTACTATTAGCCTCTGTAACAAAGTAGACGCTTAAACTGTTATATTGGGAAACATAGTTTTGACGCCGATATGTGATTGCTTGCTATCCTCGTTTATTTCATACAACTTTAGTAATTAATTTTGTCTGATTCAAAATTGACTATACGAGAAGCGACCTTGAGACTTTGTTTTAATTTGGATCATCGATCTGCTCAATGATCTTTGACTTGGAAGGTAATTTGGCGGCAGAATCTTATAGTAGGCCTACATGGTGATAATAATTTCAAATGTGTGGTCATTTGATCATGGTATGAACAATCTATGAGTTGGAGTCAAAGAT
Organism: Aporrectodea caliginosa; assembly: GCA_020284085.1. Taxonomy (NCBI): domain Eukaryota; kingdom Metazoa; phylum Annelida; class Clitellata; order Crassiclitellata; family Lumbricidae; genus Aporrectodea; species Aporrectodea caliginosa. The sequence goes on along the minus strand of JACEVL010000019.1, from coordinate 369,306 downwards.
TTCCGGTACCTGTGATCTCGTGACATAGACCCACTGAGTCACATAAGTTTACGTCAGGTTTGTTGCAAAACTGTCAGACTTTTGCCTGTTTCAATCCACCCCGTGTTTGTACACCGCGCATCAACTAGGATTGACACATAAGAAACATGACGCACTTTTATGAAAGGCTGTGACTAGCGGACCGCCAGGCGGCCCCGCAAGTTTCCAATGCTGGCTCCAGAGAGACAGGCGGCCCTCAAATTTAGAAAAGGTAGCGGTCCGCCAAGACCGAAAATTGACAGAGAACCTTCATATAGGTCTCTTTACGCTAAGGTGGCCCACATTTAGTTCATTCATTCATTCATTCATTCATTCTGGAGATTTATATAGCGCCCCTTCAATAAATCTACTCAGAAGTGCTGCCAGCCTAGCCACGGCAAAGGAAAAAAAGACGAGTAATTTATTAAACCCAGTTTGATTGGTCTAAGACAGCAAACGCAGCCCCGATGGTAGGTTATTCCAGATGGAGGGGCCTACAACCGAGAAAGCTCGGCGCTGCGTAGCAGTCAAGCGAGCCCGTGGAATTAGAAGTTGGCCCAACGTCGCGGAGCGTAAGTATAGTGTCGGGGTGCGTAAGTTTACTGGTGTTTTACGGTATCTTTTGGCATTGTGCTAGGATGGTACCATGTTTTTTAATGAGAACAATAACCCTAACCTGACCCTAACCGATCCTCACGACGCCTAACCTTACCCACCCAATCCAATGTAACTACTCATAAGCGCTCCCAACTCCAGACCCAGGCAAATAGATTAGTTTTCAAATGCCCATAAACGTAAAGGGGTATAACATAGAAAAAACTCTCTGCCCTGGTGGTATTCGAACTTCAAAACCTGTGAATTGTCATTGAAGCAAGCTAACCACTCGACTACAGAACACCACACAATCGCAATAAATAATATCGGATCTAATTCTTGGCATGTGCAGACTTCTGCGCTTACTTTTTCATGTATTCTAACGTCTTTGCGTCACATATTGTTAGATTACTTAAATTGCTTGTTTCATACACTTTCTTACAATTCTATGACTCGTTAAAAATTTAGAAAAACTTGTGTCCGACATAAATGTCCGTATCGGCCGCGACACGTGACTGGCGGCCCGCAAGTATTATAAACTTACTGGCCACCTGGCGGTCCGCTAGTCACTTCGTTAATGAAAATGGTTGGGCAGATATTGATCGTTAGTTTATCGACATAGAAACCGCAACGTTTACGAGATTATAAAATAATAACCAGTTTCTCAGAAGCGTGAGGGCCACAGCATGAAACCTATATTTATTCCTGCTTACTCAAACAAAACATATAAATGAAACAGTAAAACAAACCACTTCGACCTAGTTCCACTAACTTGCAGTGGAGAAAGAGATATTTAAACTTTGCGGTCTTAATAACATGACAGCGACCCGAATGATTCTGCCCCTTTGGGTTTACCGTGTGCATAAGAAGTTACAGTTACGATTATGTACAACTTTAAACATCACATTGTAATTAACTTTTATTTATTTCATACAGCCTGCAAAAATATGTATTTCACTGGACCTACTGGAACAATTTCATCACCGAATTATCCGAGCGCTTACGCCAACAACCTAGATTGTTACAGTTATATCTCTGTCTCGTCTGGATACACAGTCATCATAAAGTTTTCGGCATTCAATACTCAGCGGTACAATGATTGGGTAACGGTATGTATTAAGTTTCTAATGCAAACGTCCTTAGATGCTGAATACTACTCAGGGTTGTACTGTAAATAAGAGGTAAAGCAATTCTACAGCAGGTGATAAAAGTGCTAGACTAAAGTGCGTGTCCAGCGGTGACTGTTCACTGTTATGAAAGCAAATTTTATTCACCGAATAAATATAGGCTAATCATGTGCTAAAATTTGCTATGTAACATTCAAAGCCGTTGATGTATTTTCAGTTTGTGGAGCACATAAATACTCCACGTATATTTCTAATAAAAAAGATTGCAGAAACTAAAGTTGCCTCTTTAATTTAATACAGTCGATAGCGGCATAAGCCCTCTCAGCGCTGAGAATTAATTGCTATTAGCCGTCATATGTTTCGGGAAATTTGTGTAAAGATACGATGGAGTTTCCGCCTGCATGCATGGCACCCTACACTAGCTCCCTGTCTCGCAGCGCGTCGAGTACAGAATCGCTGCGCTGGTTTTGCGCTGCTTCCTTGGCCATCCTCCGACCTATCTATCTACGTGAGCACTGTTGTCCTGTTTCTGATGTGCTGGCTCGCAGAGCCATTCGTTCTTCTTCTAGCGAGGAGCTTTCGCTCCCGCGTGCTAGAACCTCAATATGTCAGCGTCGTGGTTTCTCAGTTGTAGGTCCTTCTATCTGGAATGGTCGCCCGTTGGAGATACACCTGTTACCTCGGGATAATTCATCTACGTTCTACAGGCCCCTTAAGACTTACTTGTATCACCGTGGATGGACTGGCAGCGCCTCTGAGAAGGCTTCTTGAAAATGCGCTATATAAATTCCTGAAATAAATGAATGAATGAATGACGGAGTGTAAATCAGAATCGGTCCCCAGGCAACTTTCTTTTCCATTCTGTTGCATAATCACGTAGAAACAGACGCGTACTGTCCATGTTAAGCACTTATAGGCACTTGCTCGTTTGTCACAATGGTTAGGCCCTATAGTCCATGGGCGTTTTCTCTAAACGTAGCACTATTCATTTGTTTGCTTCTCTGCGCATGACACCTGCCATGTTGACTGTTTACAGTCGTGTCTATCGCTTTGTCAGATTATTTAATCAAAGTGCAGAATTTGTTTGATAAATCTTGCGAGTCTGAAATAGTGCTGATTAAAATTGCTGTAAAAATTAATGCAGTCCAATGCATTATATATCGCCGTGTCATCGTCGATCTATCAGGGACCGCTGGACGATGAGACAAACGTGAGCCATTTGCGGTGGATCACATCGTTCATCGTCGTACCTAATTCTAGACTCTACGTGCTTCAGAGATTTTGAACTTGCTGTATTACTGTCATTAGGAAGCCATTGGTTGGGTCAACGATTGTGCGCGAGCCTGCAATTTGTGACTTCTATTTATGTGAGCCATGTTTGCAAAGCGAAACATTTTAGGTTCTAAATGACACTAGATTTCACATAGACTATCGTAGAGAGCGCCACTGAATCATTGTGCAGTAAAGCGTCGCTATGTAAATGTTACATTACAATCACAATTACCGTGTACATTTACTAAAACCACGTCTGCTCTATTGGTTGTATTTCTAGATTACGTGTGCATCTGGAAACACATTTACATCGTCATCCTATTCTGGCTCACAGCTTCCAGCGGCATTGACGATATCCTCATGCAATCTTGTGAAAGTGCATTTTCACACAGATAACAACACTGCCTATATATACTCAGGTTTCAATCTCACGTACGATATAACGTCAGGTAAATTTATTGCTATTGATATCACGAAATTCAATAATTTACAAACAACCTCATTGTTAAATACTGCATATTTATTTACGAAAATCCAGCTAATAATTAAAGGAATCTGAATTAATAAACTGAGAACAAAATTAAGACACAAAACAAACACAAGAAAGATGTCTTTAACATCCTCAAGAGCAGACTAAAATTACAATCCTGTCTTTCCAGTATAGATAGAAGGGGTTGTTGGACGGAACTCAGAGCTGTACCAGTTGCGCAGTTTTATCATTCCATAATCAACGATGCAATGCAGCCTAACGTTTGTATATCAGTATGCTGTAAGTTAATACAAGCATGTGCGCATGTATCTGTCTATGTATGTATATATGTATAAATCTATGCAAATATCAATTTATGTCTGTATAGAGCAGTGGTTTTCAACCGGGGTTCCGAGGAACCCCAAGGGTTCGGCCAGCGGTTCCGCCGCAGTTCAATATAAAATTTGAAAAATACCAACTTAATTCACAAAAGATTGACAATAAGCAGAATTCTTTACAGCTTTCAGTCATTCTTGCTTGACACGCTCCTATGTTGCAGTAATTAACCTTAGGACCTACTACGTGAATGTATTTTTAGCATTTTAGTTGTCATGATACTACATACTTGGCCTTTTGAATGAGTCTACTAGTGACTTGTAATTTGGAAGAGCACTTCATCAAATGCAATTCTAGATACTACGTCTCCAAATGTCGTTCACATAAAGTACCATGAAATTTTAACGTTGAATTTGAAACATTTAGACGCTCTTATCAACAGTCTCAATAATTATTTTCTGTCCGTAGGCTAAAGCCTGTGGAGCATTTGGCCTTCGACTGGGTTAGAAACCATTTGTAATTCTTCCCTTGGTGAGTTTTTTTTCAAAGTGGAGAAGAACTCGCTGAATCGCGACTAATAGAACTTTTTTTACCGAGATTACTCTGACTGTATTTATTACTGGATAATTGCCTTTTTAGACAATCGTAAACATGCAACCAAATTCAATGGCTTACTTTCCGCAATTATTAGTATCTGCGCCAGCATAGTTCAGGGATCGGGTTTGGGACCAGCTAACTTTATAACAGCTATTTCAAAACTCAAGACGATCCACCCTTCAAACATGTTAATCAAATATGCTTACGACACGTATCTCCTGATACCAGCCTCACATAGTGCAACGATCGCATGCAGCAGAACTAGACCACGCCACAGATTGGGCTGCAACCTGTAACTTAAAACTGAACTCAAAAAGACCTTTGAGATGGTGATTCGTCGGCCACGGGGGCGTGCTGGGCGTGACGCGGTTCCGATTACTACTCCGGGACTGACAAGGGTCTCCAGCATGGTCATCTTGGGCGTTACAATGAACGAAGCTTTGAGTTTCGAGTCACACATCATCCGTATAATTATGTTGTCAGGCCAGACAATCGCTGTATGCCTTGCGCATCCTCGTGGCGCATGGTCTTTCAGGCCCTATGCTATACGACGTGGTTCGTGCTACAAGGGTGGCCCGAATGCTCTATGCTGCTCCGGCTTGGTGGGGGTTTGCAGGACAACAAGAAAAGAACCGCCTTCAGTCGGCGATGCGGCGTCTGATTCGTCTGCGGTACCTGCCAGAGGACAGTCCATCATTTGAACAGCTCTGCAACACTGCTGACTCACGCCTCTTCTCTGCGGTCCTAGGAAACCCGGGGCATGTACTCCATGGGCTACTCCCCCCCTCAAAAAGCCGTACACCAAAGTGCGGATATGCAATTGGTTGAATAAAGAATATACTTACTTACTTAAATAGAAGCATTCAGAGCTGGACTAAGACTCTTATTGGATATTGGTTGAAAAAGAATGAAAATCTATCGTAAAAACTTTGCGAATTCTACTGCAATTTTTGACTATAGTATAGGCCTAGTTACCTATTCGAATTCAGTTTTTCTTCCATGACGACCTCAAAGAAACAAAAGCGAGAAAAATCTTGTTCTTTCAGGACTAATAACGTGTGTCTCTCTACGATTAGTCCGAGAATTAAACTGTTATATGCCGAAGCCATCAGGCAGAAATTTTGCACTAAACTTTATGAAAGTTACTAGCAACGTAGCGTTTCTATAATACTGTTCCAGATTATTTTCAATATTCTATCTATATGTCAGAAATAGTTGCTGGCGAAATAAAATAAACATGCAGTTGTTCAATTAAATTGTTTTTGTTCACCACACTAGAGTGCTAAAGTATGTATCTGTAATATAACAATAGTATGCACCAGAGATGCACATAACTGATATTTTAAGTTTAAAATTACAAAATCTAAATATTAACCCAACATTACAAGTTGCAAGATAAGCTACGGGTTCCGTGAGCAAATGGGTGTTTTGTGTAGGGTTCCGCCACTACAAAAAGGTTGAAAAAATGAAAACCACTGCTGTACAGTGTTGGCCAAATTAATAGAAATTTGTTGCAAGTAACCATTTTCTGTTGTTGTTTCACCATAAATATATCAGCAAAAGTTATTAAACAAGACACCAAACGTTTAATTATTTTGATGTCAGAAACGTGTTCTGCATGTACAGTAGAAGAACGTTTCATACAGTTAATATTTCTTAAACGATCCTTTGGCCATTTTCAAGTTTTTAACTCATTTTGGCATAAAGGGCCGAGGACAGATCCTTGTGGCACTCCAGTAGTGCAAACAGTGGACTCAGACCGAACGGTACCAATGCCAACCTGCTGATTCCGGTCACACAGGTATGAAGCTAACCAGTTTAAGGCAGTATCAGAGACACCAAAGCTTTTGGAGAAGCTGGTGGTCTATGGTGTCGAAGGCTGCACTGAGATCAAGGCATAGTGAGAGACAGGCTTTTCCATTGTCAATAGACGAGAAGATATCATCCAGTGTATGGAGCAGAGCAGTTTAAGTGGAATAGCCTTCGCGGAAAGATGACTGATAAGGACTGAAGTTTTGAGAGGAAGTGATGTGTTTCTTGATACGCGTAAGACACAGACGTTCAAGGATCTTGGAAATGTTATTGATTTTTTGGAGACAGGTCTGAAGTTAGAAAGGTTTCTGGTGTCAAGGTCAGGTTTTTCAAGTAAAGGCGTGACTAAATCAGATTTGAAGCATGAGGGTTAGCGTAAAAATGCATCAGACATACATAATTCTGTCATTCGAGAACGCATTGAGATTCGAATAAAAGCGAGTGACTTCAGAAAACCTTGTAATTGTATCCGTTTGCATTTTGCTATAATGGTGTTCAGGCTTCAATGTGCATTTCTGAACTTTGCAAGAAAGGTTTTGTCAAATCACAGTTGTGTTGGACCGGTTGTATTGTTATTCAATCGTCAGCTTATCAGATCTTTATCCGATAGTTTCACCTCCTTTCCTGAAGGCGGAACTGCCTTCCTGATTCGCGAACCAACTACTGTCCTCTCCACTCATGCACCTACAAGTATCAAACCTTCAAATCATCATCTTTTACTATCAAATTACACCCCCCCTCCATCTAAACTAAAGATCTATAACATCGAACGACCTCTTACGTCATCAGCGATTTTCCTGGGGAATTCTGTTTGCCTGCTGCTGTCATCACACACCCCATCAATTCATCCGCACTGTTGATTTAAACCACAGCATCTCCAGACCATCGGACCAATTTTCTTGTCTTCCTTAGTGCATTCATTTGATGCAACATGTTTCTTTTCCCACTCACAACAATCTCCTCACTCTTCACTTGGTCATTGCAACTGCCATTCCCGGTCTGTCACTGATCCTCAGTTGCAAAAGCTCAACTTACCCTGTGATCGGTATTCCATATTCACCAAATTAAAAAACCGGCCCTTCCCCGTCCGCCACCCAAACTATGTTCATTCCGTTGAATCAGATTCATCGATCTTGCTGCATTCAAATTCGATATTGAATCCTCCTCCCTTCTCGTCAATACCCAATTGACCATATCAGTACAATGCCACCATGTCGGATCTCAACAACAACCACTCTCCAATCATAATTTTAGTCGGGGTCCCTTCGTTGCTCGATGACTTCCTTATTCCTCGGGCTGTCACGCTGAATAGCTAGTACTATAAGAGGCACTGTAAAAATTCTCAGATACGATACGATACGATACGTTAAGTAAATCTGAAATTCTTTTGTAAAAATCCGTGGTTTTAATTTTTATTCTTTCAGTCTTAAGTCATCTTACCGTCGTCTGGAACGAGCATACAGACTGGTCATCTCGCTATTCTCAGTAGACTTAAAACTTTGACTAATAGATATCATGGCCAATTCCTGTTAGCCAAAATATGGTATCTATCACCTCTTTTCTTTAGAATTCATCCAGTTGTCGAAATCTTTGGAAAACCATAAACAATCTTCGCCAATCTTCACTCTGTCCCTAACTCTATCCCACGTGCATCCATTGCCGACTCTTTCTCATCCTTATATAGTCTACTCCCATCATCTTTCGTCTGTTCGAGTCTGTTACTCAAGCAGATATAACTACTCTCATTCAGTCCTCTGAAAAGAAACGGTGCGAATTTGACCCAAGCCCGATCTCTTTATTCAACAACCCTTCTGGCTTGTACTATAATAAATGTCATCAATTAGTTTCTGTCGACAGTGTTTTCCTATGATTTTTGAAAACAGTCGTTAAACTACTCTTTAAAAAACATCCTTCTTCAAAGAACTTCACCAATTTAAAATCACTCTTTCCTATCGAAACTCTCCGAATAGGTTGACCTCTTCCGCCTCAGCTATCTTACCTCAAACAAGCTTCTCAAAATAAATCAATCTGCCTACACCGAGCATCACTCCACTGAAATAGTCTTCATCTCGCTGTACAGCAAACTTGTCATGAGGATAGGCCGTCAACAAGTGTCTTGTTTGTGTCCTTTTGACATCTATGCTGCCTTTGAAACAATATAATTATCATGATATCTCTACTAAAAACCTGTTCCTTGTAGTTGGAATCTCTGGTACTGCCATAATGCCGCATGTAATGCCGCACACGCCCATCACCTACTCAGCTATCACGCATCTGCTATATATGCGTTTTCGGTACCTTCGTCAATTGCGACTAATAATACTTTATCTCTATGCACAAAAGCCACCTCATTTATTCGTTCCAAACTTTATACATGTATCCTGTAACTTTCTTTTGTACAATATCAACTTTTCCTAAATAAAGCGCCTACAAACAGGTGTTTGTAGCCGTTTAATTTTGCATGCAGTACACTGCAGAACGCTCTTGACGGTGTTTTCAAATCACTTAATTGGCTAAAGATCCTCAGCGAACCAATCACACAATTTTATATCTTACCTATACAACGCCGTTCAGATCAACTCTTTTGATCGAACTTCCAAAAGAATTCCGCCAGTTTCCTCATCCTACTATCTTGTCTTTTAATGTCACCTTTCCTCCGCTTCTTCTTCTTCTCTGCAGCGTTTCACGCACGACTGAAAACCGAACTCTTCAAGCCATCCAATACTGATTCTTCTCCTCCTCCGCCCCACGACCACTATCATCAGCGATTTACACCGTAGCACCATGCTATCTCATCGGCTTGACCTCACTAGATTCTGACCTAGCACCGAAACGAACCAAACAACCTGGCTATGGCGGTGTTTAAGTTGGTCTCCCTGCCGTGGCTTTATAGAGTATGCTGGTCTCCGCCAACCAATCTCTCTTGTCTTAAACGAAAGCCGTCTGAGTAGCTTCGTTGCCCCTGTCTTAGGTCTCTTTGGCAGCCGTACTCTGATCTTCACTTGAGATCTGTAGTAGGACCAGATGGTCCATTCACCGAAAAAGAGCAAAGCTGCATTGTGATGGCGCGCAAAAGGAGCCAACAGGTCATCCCGGGAAGAGGAACGAAGATTTCTGCGGAGAGTCAAACCTTAAATTTGGCAGAGGAGTTGGTATAAGTGGTAGATTCTAAACACAACGACTACTAAACTATTAATGGCCATATTCTCAGAAGCGTCGCAGGACAAGAAACATCTAGGAACTATAGTTGCTCCGACCTGCAGTAAAGAAAAAGATGTCGATTTAGCGCACTGATCTTCTGAACATTGACTTGATAGCGGCATGATTTTGATGCGCCCTAATTTAATGTCGTGTGCATAAGACACTGGCGCGTTAGAATAAAAGTTTCAGTTACAATTTTTGGCACTTAAATGTAGGCCTTTACAAATTATTATTTTCTTGTATCTTTATGCAGATTGTGGCAATAGGAATTTCTCTGAATCTACTGGACGAATTTCATCTCCGAATTTTCCGATGGCATACAAAAATTACCTAGATTGTTCCAGTTATATCACAGTCCCGTCTGGAAAAACGATCATCATTACGTTTCTGGCATTAAATTTTGAGTCGTCACGTTGTGGTTGGGTTACGGTAGGTATAAAAATTTCGAATTAGAAAACCTGGTAGATGCTGGAATCTTTATGGGTAGAAATCTCAAATCTATGCATTATTAGATAAGGTTGAAATCATGCTACAGTACAGCAGATGAGGATACTCTAGCAGTGTGCGCTTCAGACGATGGCTGACCACTGTTTTGTCATAGTTACTCACTAGTTTCAATGAATTCTGGAAGCAAGTTAACCAAGCAAATGTATATTCTAACACTTGCTTAGGTGTTGAAGTGTCTTGATTTTTGAAGCGAAAATAGATACTTCACTTGTCAAGCTCATTTAATTGCTACCCATTTGGTTCGCAAATTGAGGACATAAATTTTTATGCTCTAAGTCAACCTCCCGTCTCACTTAATATAGTGGCTGCGTGAGAATAATATTTAAGCTCATGACTCAGTAAATTTATGAATTCTATCGGAATTTTTCATGACGTCTGTAACGGTCCCCTAATAATAGGTATTCGTCTACTTTCGGGTATGCCCTGATCGTGAGCACGTGTTACCTATAATGTTCATATCCATTGTGATTGGTTGAATGTATGTCAGGTTATCTAGTTCAACCAAATGAAATCAACCCAACACATTAAGTTTTCAATGTTAATTAACATGAAAATGTCAAATTAATTAAATACATTTAAATATGGTCTCGTTTTCTAGTCTAGGGTAATCTATTAAGTTTGTTTTAATGCTTTAAAGTAATCTTACTTAACCAGCGCAGTCTACATGGTACTAAGCCTTAACCCTTTGGAGGTGAGGTGAAGCATTGGAACGTTTCAGGTGAGGTGGGGTCTGACATACCCCAATACATATTTTACTTGGAAGTCGCAATATCAACTATATAACATTAATTGTGAGCTAAACTATAGTTTTGTAACCAATTATCAGCTAAACTGATGATTATCGGGAACAAATAACTGGTTTAAGTCATTATTGAAATGACCAGCGCCGTGGCGCTCAAAATCAAAGCGGTCCTCTGCAATGGCATCTTCGTGGCCATTGAAACATGTAACGTTTGCGAACGTGACATAATACCCTTAATAATTGGTCAATTTTGCATCAATGCAAAACTACCTTATATTTTATATAAGCAATATCTTATATTATCGCCAATTTTTTTCTGCACTAAGCCATTAGTTTTTCTACTTCATTAAAATCAACATTTATACGAAAAAGTATTATTTCACTCGATAAAAAAACCAAAATAAATAAAATATGCCTTCAAAAACCCTGAAATTGTCCAAAGTGTCCGTATTTCACAGTCACTAAGGTAGACAAAAATAATTTAAGCTGGGTTCCTTTTTTCCGTAAAAAACGCAGCGTAGAATAGCTTTGGGGTGTGTCATACCCCACCTCACCTCCAACGGGTTAAGGGAAATTAAATAACTCCCACGTAGATGGTTTGATAGTCACTTCTGTGCAACCCCAACGGTCTCTACTTCGTATAATATGCGTAGTCTTCACGGTAGGGCGACGATGACGATGTCCATGGCTTTCGTTGAATTGGTGAGTGAGTTTCTTCTGTAGATTGTAGAATTCATGATGTATCGCTTTTTCTTTGAATGAATAAGAATGTAGATGACTTATGTGAATCTCTTCGCTTTAATATCCACTTCACTATTGTCGATTATCCAAGGAAGTTTCGATTATCTTAACCACGTACGTAGATTGAAATCTCTACAGAAATCTACACGACGTTTAACTCCGTTCGATTAAAAGATTCCTTTGGCAGAATCTAACTTCGCAGCACTGTTCGTATACTCCATTAGTATGGTTCTTATCGTAAGCTTATCGATTTACGATTAAAAAAACTTTCTAACGCTCTAATGCTTCAAAATCGCAATCAGAAACGTAACACGCCGACCATTCTCCTCCAGCATCGGACGAAGAAGATCCTTAACGGTTCTTTGCATACCACACCATTCTTCTAGTACGCATGCTCGGTCAATGTCTGTTAGTCAACCGTGACATGGTTTGAATTTGTCCAATGGCATGATTTAATCGTATCAATCAATGTATCCATGACGTTCAGATGATAAAGACCACTAATTACACGATACCCCTGAACTGCGCCAGTAAACCCACGCTGGACAATTAATTAAAGCTTAACACATTGTATGCTATAATTAATCATTAATGATACAATCTTTTCCTGTACTTATAACAGCCTACATGTATGAAAAGATGTGAATGTTTGACTTGTTTGTTGTAATACTAAGGGAATCGTTACAACGTCGATGAGTCATGGGGATGTTGACTTGTCTCCGATTGTAATGGTTCTTGCCGGTCAGGTCACATTTCAAGTATGTTTGTGATTGGTAAGGTTCTCACGAATTGACTTATGCCAGCGTTAACTTACATTCTTGTCAAACAAAAGAATTTTTTAACGGTAATCTATTGGCTCGAAACCATTCGGCAATGAGTGCCAACTCCACGTTTGCGACTTGAAAATTAAAGTGTTTATGCAAGTGTGGAATAAAAAACATTTTGTATCATCTGCGAACAAGATGAAGAATAGACGATTGTCAACGTTTGGGAGGTAATTAATATAGATGAGAAACAGCATGGGTCCTAGATTGGAACCTTGTGGGACTCCATATAGAATCCTTTTTTTGTGGTAGAGCGTTTGCCGTTATTTACAACACATTGTTGACGTCTATCCATATTGCTCTCAAAATAATTTAGCTGCCAGTGATGGGCACAATTCTATTTGAAAAATAGATTTCTATTTTAAATAAGAAAATACTATTTTATTTTGTATTTTCAAAATACCATAATAAAGTACTTGTAAGATTATTTCAAAATAGTTTTTGAAAGTATTTTGAAGAATTTCAAATACTTTCCAAAATATTTTTCCAAAAATAAATTTTACAAACACTGGGATATCATTTCTGTGCTGATGATACTCAAATCTAAATTTCGTTTGACAGTCTATCATGTGACCAGTCTGTGCAGCTGTTGTCTGCCAAAAATGTTATTTTAATGCTCTAATGCTTAAGACCTTGACTAGAATGCGATATTTCGAAAAACTAATAATCTTCTGGTCACATCAACTACTTGCGAGTTTGTTGTATCAGGATATATTATATCAGTGCTTGGTCCTCTTTTGTTTCCATTATACACGACACCTCTACGAACATTGCTGGATAACAATCATTCACTGGGATAACATTTCTGTGCTGATGATACTCAAATCTAAATTTCGTTTTACAGTCTATCATGTGACCAATCTGTGCAGCTGTTGTCTGCTGTCTTTGTTGAGGTACAGTCTTTGATGGCGGCCAATAAACTCTATCCATCGAAGGCTGAATTTCTGCTACTAGACACTCCACAGTGTCTTTAAAGCCTTTGAAACCGGGTGACACAATAATTATTTTTGAGCTGGCTGATGCTGCTCTCAGCTTAGGCGTTGTTTTCAATTCTATCATGTCTCTCACTGGCCATGTCAACAGTATTTGTAAGTCATCATATTATATTTCCATTCGAGACATATGCAGAATTATGAGCTGTAAGCCCATGTCTGCAAGGATACCTCTGGCAAATGCATCGCTTTCCATGACAATACTGAAAATCACTTCTTAGTCCCAGACTAGTCAATATTCAGTGAGGTTATCTGGTTATCTTTGTAATGTATCCATGACGTTCAGATGATAAAGACCACTAATTACACGATACCCCTGAACTGCGCCAGTAAACCCACGCTGGACAATTAATTAAAGCTTAACACATTGTATGCTATAATTAATCATTAATGATACAATCTTTTCCTGTACTTATAACAGCCTACATGTATGAAAAGATGTGAATGTTTGACTTGTTTGTTGTAATACTAAGGGAATCGTTACAACGTCGATGAGTCATGGGGATGTTGACTTGTCTCCGATTGTAATGGTTCTTGCCGGTCAGGTCACATTTCAAGTATGTTTGTGATTGGTAAGGTTCTCACGAATTGACTTATGCCAGCGTTAACTTACATTCTTGTCAAACAAAAGAATTTTTTAACGGTAATCTATTGGCTCGAAACCATTCGGCAATGAGTGCCAACTCCACGTTTGCGACTTGAAAATTAAAGTGTTTATGCAAGTGTGGAATAAAAAACATTTTGTATCATCTGCGAACAAGATGAAGAATAGACGATTGTCAACGTTTGGGAGGTAATTAATATAGATGAGAAACAGCATGGGTCCTAGATTGGAACCTTGTGGGACTCCATATAGAATCCTTTTTTTGTGGTAGAGCGTTTGCCGTTATTTACAACACATTGTTGACGTCTATCCATATTGCTCTCAAAATAATTTAGCTGCCAGTGATGGGCACAATTCTATTTGAAAAATAGATTTCTATTTTAAATAAGAAAATACTATTTTATTTTGTATTTTCAAAATACCATAATAAAGTACTTGTAAGATTATTTCAAAATAGTTTTTGAAAGTATTTTGAAGAATTTCAAATACTTTCCAAAATATTTTTCCAAAAATAAATTTTACAAACACTGGGATATCATTTCTGTGCTGATGATACTCAAATCTAAATTTCGTTTGACAGTCTATCATGTGACCAGTCTGTGCAGCTGTTGTCTGCCAAAAATGTTATTTTAATGCTCTAATGCTTAAGACCTTGACTAGAATGCGATATTTCGAAAAACTAATAATCTTCTGGTCACATCAACTACTTGCGAGTTTGTTGTATCAGGATATATTATATCAGTGCTTGGTCCTCTTTTGTTTCCATTATACACGACACCTCTACGAACATTGCTGGATAACAATCATTCACTGGGATAACATTTCTGTGCTGATGATACTCAAATCTAAATTTCGTTTTACAGTCTATCATGTGACCAATCTGTGCAGCTGTTGTCTGCTGTCTTTGTTGAGGTACAGTCTTTGATGGCGGCCAATAAACTCTATCCATCGAAGGCTGAATTTCTGCTACTAGACACTCCACAGTGTCTTTAAAGCCTTTGAAACCGGGTGATACAATAATTATTTTTGAGCTGGCTGATGCTGCTCTCAGCTTAGGCGTTGTTTTCAATTCTATCATGTCTCTCACTGGCCATGTCAACAGTATTTGTAAGTCATCATATTATATTTCCATTCGAGACATATGCAGAATTATGAGCTGTAAGCCCATGTCTGCAAGGATACCTCTGGCAAATGCATCGCTTTCCATGACAATACTGAAAATCACTTCTTAGTCCCAGACTAGTCAATATTCAGTGAGGTTATCTGGTTATCTTTGTATGATCATATCGACATAGAGAACTGTTCTTGGTGAAAGAGCTTTTTCCGTTGCTGGACCTTTTTTGGAACTCCCTCTGTATGTATGCTTGTGTTATTTCATTCAACTTAAGACTTACTTCTTTCAAATTGCTTATCCACCATAGGCTGCCTCTCTGTCTCTTACAGACTGATCTTCTGCATATTGACCTGAGTACGGCTTGGCTTTGGTGTGCCATCGGTTGATGCCTTGTGCATTAGACACAGGTGCAATAGAAAGATACTAATTGCAATTACAATTTTATCAATGCTTCAAGTCATGAGAAACAATAGATCACTGTAAAGCACACTAATGCGATGTAACTGTACACACTAGCGAGTAGCAATAAAATTAGAAATGTTGATTTTGCAAAAGTATTTTGAAGACCTATTTTTAAACGTAGGCCTATTTCAAAATACTTTTGAATTATATTTTGTACAAGTATTTTCAAAATACATTTGAAAAGTATTTTGCCCATCACTGTTAGCTGCATACCACGTATGTTATAATTTTCTAATTTTTGCAGTAGGATTTTATGATTTACAGTGACGAAAGCTTTTGCTAGGTCGAAAACTGCCTAAGGAGTATTCATTATTTGCTATTGCGTTCGAGATTCTATCTTGCATAGATAACAATGACATACAAGAGGAGTGACCTGATTGAAAGCCATGCTGGTATGGGAAAAGGAAGTCAGTTTTCCTTACAAAGTCTTGGGCGAGTCTAGGATTCGAAACTCGATCGATTTGAAATATCAAAGGATAGCTGATAGACCGAACCAATTACCAGCCTAGCCCCTATTAATTCTTGTACGGAGTGTTTGCGCATGTTAAACATGCACATAACTAGGTGCAATTTCCTATATATTTACATACTATCCCACCCGAACTAAGAAACCGCTTTACTGATAGAATGGGCGTGGACGTGAAGCAAGTACCTCGAATGAAAAGATATTAGACACGAAACCTGCCACTATGATCTAATACAGTCAATATTGTCAGTTATTAAAATTACAGTAGGATAAAAGTGCAATAATTCATTATAGCTGAAAATGTGAATTGCTATAAACCGTCATATCTTTCGCAAACCTTAGGAAAAGATATGACACAGTATGAATTTACATCGTCAAAACTGTACACACTAGCGACTAGCAATATATATACGGGGGGCTTTGGATAACATCTGGCAAAGAGACCGAGAGGTACCGAGTTCGAGCCCCCGTTTGGCGGATATGCTTTGTGTTTGCAGGCTGTCTATTCTGTTAGTAGTTAAGATTTGTATCTTGTGAATTGCATAATTGTACACTGTAACCGGTTGCGGTGTGTCAACCGGATTGTTGAATAAACGAATATATATATATATATATATATATATATATATATATATATATATATATATATAATTTAGAATGGTCTCCCAGCAAATTTTTCTTTCTTTGTTGTATATTCACTACGCTGTATGAGGCATTTCAATACACTTCTCTCGTCCCCGTGTACATAGGCTTGGCTCCTTCTCCAAGACGTTTGCTCTGTTTGTGTTATTGTAGGTAACGTGTACATCTGGAAACGCCTTTGCATCGCCACGCTATTCTGGCTCACAGATTCCTGCAGTTTTGACGATATCCTCTTGCAACCAAGTACATGTGTATTTTCACACAGATGGTTCCGCCACCAACACAGGTTTCGATCTTACGTACAGTATCACGTCAGGTAAACTATGATTGAGATCACGATATACAAATACTTGTTAACGAATGCATCTTTATTTATAAATATCTTACCTATAATCTGAATTTATAGACCGAGAACACAGTAAAACACAAGAAGAATACAACGAAGATGCCTTAAACTGCAGACATCCTCAACAGAATACTGACATTTTGATTCCATCTTTCCAAGAGTAAATATAATATGCGCAGTTCTAATTCAGAATTGAAAGAGTTTGTATTATATTGTATTGTATCTGAACATTTATAAAGCGCCTCTCGCATTTTCTCGCAGTATGGACTATTCAGAGGCGCTCTCAGTGTAGAAGCCTCAGGAAAAGAGAAACTTTTGTGGGAACGAGCAGATGAGGAGGAGAAACCAGACAATAGCTTTGCTAGCAAAGGAGGGAAATGTCATTCCAAGCAGAACAGCCCATAACAGCGAATGACCGACGTTGAGCTAGAGCGGTCCTGCATGGTCCGAGGGACAAAAAGACCCAATCGGTCCGTAGAGCGTATTATTGCAATTCCCTACTCATTGGTCTTCCCAAGGTCTGTCTTTTCCCTGCTTAATCTGTTCTCAATGCTGCTGCTCGATTGATTGCTCACCTTCCTAAATACTCTCATTTATCATCGTTCGTCGGCAGCTTCCTCTCTCTGACCGCATTCAGTTTAAAATCCTTGTTTTTGTCTCAAATCTAAACCGAGTCTTGCCCCCAAATACCTCGGGGATGTCATTCGTCCTCCTCTTTCTGCATCTTCTCATCGGCCTCTCAGATCTCTGGACCGATCTGACTTCTTTGTCCCACGAGCTAGGACCACGATTGCTCAAACTCGATCCTTTGCCATCATTGGTCCTCTTTATGGAATGCCCCTCCATTCACTCTGCGTGAGACCTTCCTCTCTGGATCATGATTGTCTTCATCTCTCTCTCTCTCTCTCCTTAAAACCTATTTCTTCTCTCGGAGTTCTCGCACTGGAAGCGCTACTGAATGGCCACGGCTGTGATCAGCGCTATATAAATTACTAATTACATTACATTACATTACGATATCTCTTCTATTCTTTCCGTGTGTACGGTTTGAGGCTTTGCTCTCTGTTTTCAATTACTTGTTTATCGTTGCATAGTCTTCTTGTTCAGGAAAGAATCTTTTAAAAATTGGGATTTATAAAACGTTGAACTCTAGCTGACCGCACTATATATTAAAACCAGACATTTTATCACTCTTCAACAAAGTCACGTGATTGCCTTTCCTGTGGTCCAACCTAATACTAAAACTGTGTTGGTTAGACACTCTTTTAGACAATCTTTTTGTTTTATGGACTATAGTGAGATCTGCCACGACGATATTTATATTAGTATAGTATAGATTTATTATAAAGTTGCTATTTTGATTAAACACTCGTGAACTTTTAATATTGTAAGAAATGATTGACAGCCAACAGCTGACAGACCTAGGGGAGCTGAGGCGAAGGCCACGCCTGTCGAAGGGTGGAGGGGAGAGAAGGCAGATAACAGAGCAATGCAAGAGGGAACGAATCGCAGGGCGCGATGGGGGTGGGCGAAAAAGTTGATCGACAGGCGGTGGAGGGTATAAAAGTGAGAGGCAAGCGGAAGAAGGGACTCTTGACTCGAAACATTGTAACTCTTGAGGTTTTTCGGAGACGAGGAGAAGAGTGAGAGTCGGAGAAGAAAGCGAGAGAGGACCAAGAGAGCAGGATCGGAGGACTGCGACCGCGGACCTCTTAACGACGACCTGACTCTGATGATTAACATAGATACTGTTCTGTAGATACGTTCTGTATAAATCGTCAAAGAATTTCGTCAAACGAAGTGTCTCGCCGTAAAATGTCTCTGCTTGATGCAACCCACGTATATATAAAATTATATATATTCATTTGCAAAATAAACCCCCGAAGATAGCCTGCGCTCGACCATAGCACCGCTGCCACCAGATACTGAAAGTATAGTATCAGCATTTTTTCAGTACATGGACCTAGAGTTTGTAACTATCTCCTTGTGTTTGTCCTTTCTGCTCAGCTGCTGATGTCTCTTGGTTTTCAAATTTAGACTGACTTTTCAAGGTGAAATTACAAAGTTTGGTTACTTTTCTTCTTCAAATACGTCTTCATTTTATCCTTTTCATGACGATTAAATTAAAGAATGCGTCTAAATTCAAT
This sequence comes from Aporrectodea caliginosa, assembly GCA_020284085.1. Taxonomy (NCBI): domain Eukaryota; kingdom Metazoa; phylum Annelida; class Clitellata; order Crassiclitellata; family Lumbricidae; genus Aporrectodea; species Aporrectodea caliginosa. The sequence goes on along the minus strand of JACEVL010000019.1, from coordinate 350,293 downwards.
ATAAACGAATACATCAACTGTCTCGAAAGCCTTAAACACTCAAACACAAGTTACAATCGAAGAACACTGGGAGACTTACTGCTTCCGCGCATTTCAAGTACATCAGAGCGCAACGGTCATCACTGTACCTATTGCAATACAATTTATTTACTAATGCACATCTTGAGCTGAGGTTGGCCGCAGGAATGAATACCTCGGCAATAGTGACGGATAGTATAAGAGACGAAGATAAACGAAATATCCTTTCACTGACAGGTGTTCAAGTCCTTCCGCCGTCTGCACTTACTTCCTGCACAGAGAAGGTTCTTTTGTGCGTATTTTGAGAACCCATTGGACATTACATGAAAACGTCGTCTCTAGCACCAACACTTACAATACTTCGTCATATGTGCTGGTAAAAGCTCCTAAAAGCGGTGTATTTCCGCGCTACACCTGCACCATCGTCTGTGATTTCTTTTCCAACATCTCCGACATAAGAGTTGACAGTCGGTGAAATTCATCCCTGAGACCCGGAAGCCGATCCGCCACTCCGCTCTTCACAGCAGCTGACTATCTGGACGTCTTCACCTCACGGGTCCGATCGGTTCGCGAAGCCACGGCCGGCTCTCCTCCGCCAGCGTTGTTCCCTTCTGCAGGATGCTTTCTTTCAGTTCTGAGTCCGATATCCAGTGAGGAGCTACGGTGAATCATCCTAGCTTCTGTCCCTGAAACGTGCGTCCTGGATCATCTTTCATTCTTCAATTTTCGTCGACGTCTTTATTCCTTTATTGTAGTTCTCTCTAACCGCTCTCTCCAAGAGGGCGTTCTTCCTCCGTCGCAGAAGAAGTTCATCCTTGTTCTGAAACGCGAAGGACTGGACTTGTATGATCCGGCCAACTTTAGGCCAATCGCGAACGTCTCTATTCTTTCTAAAGTAATTGAGAAAATAGTTGCACTGCAGTTAATTTGTAATCTTGATAGGAATAATTTGTTCCAGACTTGTCAGTGTGGTTCCAGACATGTCAGTCTGGTTCTCGTAAAAAGGGGCCACTCCACGGAGACCCATAGGTCACCCTCTTAGCATTATTTGACGTCAGCGCGGTATTTGATACCGTCGATCACGGTATCCTTCTTGTGCGTCTTTCTGCCTCTTTTGGTCTTTCTGGAAATCTTCTTGACTGGCTTTGTTCCTTCCTCCATGACCGTTCCTTCTCTGTCATCTACGGGTCTACCAGGACTCCATGGGTTCCTGCCTCTTTTGGACTGTCACAGAGTTCTGTTCTGAGCCATCTTCTATAGATTATCTATACTTCTGATCTTGGTCCTCTCCTGGCCGCCTGTTCTGTGTTGAGCCAATCTTATGCGCATGACCTGCAGGCGTATTTATACTATCACGCTTCAGTAGCCATTACCGCAGTCCGGGCCATGAACCGGGCAATGGAGGCTCTGGAGGCCTGGCAATCCTTCAATCGCCTGCCGCTTAACTCATCTAAGACCCAGATTATTTGGCTTGGCACGCGGAGGCCCTTGCCCAGGATTTCCTGCAGTTTGCTTTCGCATCCTTTGCCCGGGACCTGGGTGTCACATTGGACCAAGAATTAACCTTCACGCGGCATATCAACCAGCTATGTCGCGATTCTTACTACCTTCCACTCCTTTGTTGTTTTCCGTCTTGATTATTGGAGAACCCTGTACGTGGGTCTGCCGACGGCTCGGATTGGGTGGCTGGATCGGGTCTTACGCACGGCGGCACGACCTATTGGTCGCATCACTGAATATAAGCGGGATGTCTTGCATTGGTTCCCTTTCCCACAGCGGATCACAGTAAGAAAGACATTTCTGCCTTAGTTTGGCGCTGCCTCGAGGGTATAGCCTCTGTTTGCTTATAGGAGCTCTGCTGCTACACCATGAGCGTCCAGCGCCATGGTTGTCTCCGCTCTTCTAGGCAGGCTGATGATCTAGACTAGGAAACTGAAACTGAATTAAAGGTGGCGTTTATCACATGCTACAATGGCAGTTAATGGCCATATCGCATAGGCATATTAATTACCTGATTTACCCTCTAGGAACTATAATTCTAAATTGTGAATTGGTGTAAATTAAAAATCATTGTAAAGAAACATAATATTGTCAATTGTGAATCCAGAAATTTTGAGAGTGATTTTATCAGTTGACAATTAACAATTAATAGGCCAAGTGTACGCTCACTAACACTCAACGGGAACTTGGTCTGATAATTGTTTTGCAAATGTTATTCCATAAACGGGAGAGTACTGTTCCAGGATTAGCTGCTCAATGCGTAGTAATTATTTAGCATGCGTCGGCGATTGCTGCGCTATGCGATGTGGCTGTTTTGACGCATAGCCACCCGATCGCATCGTCCTTGACATTATTCATCCGTTCTCCTGTGACAGTAACCAATTCATTTACGCACTGTTACCTTTGGCTGTGCAGCAGGCATGTGCAAATTGTCTGAAAACGCACTTGCTTACATGCACCCGATAGGTTATACTGGACAACAATTCTTTTGGCACTCCGGCGTTAGTGCGTAGGACAAAAGCGCGCCATCATTATCGCGCATCGTCAATTGAGCGCGAGACAAATACGCGCCGACAATAGCGCGCATACATCGAGACGCAGAGACACACAAACTAAAACAACTCTTTGTGTAATTAATAAGAAAAAGCGAAAAAATGTATTCAATTCAATTCGTTTATTGATCCCAAAACCAAGAACAAGAACAAAACAATAATGTTTCACAGCAGTTAAACACAAGGCATAATAATGATCAATATACAAATATCACTGCATAGATAAGGGAGCAATGGGCTTACCCGAAGGGAATAATCCCGCTGAATGGGGGCCTAATTACAAACTATATTAAGAAATCTTATAAGTGGTAAGTAATTAGAAGTGGCAGTAGCTTGGAAATCCAGAAGTAACTGCGTCGAGGTAGCTTCCCTCGGCCTTAAAGTAAAAAGAAAAACACTAAAACCAAAAGAACTAAATAATTGCAATGTTATTTAACATTTTTTATTGTGTGTGCACGGATTTTAGTTTTAAATGAGGCTAGACTCATGGCTGCACGAAAACATTCTGGTATGCTATTCCATATGAGGGGACCCTGGTATTTTATAGAAAATTTTCTGGTATTCGTTCTGGCAAATATGCTTATGTAGGCTCTTTTATTTCTAAAGACCTTGTCGAGTAAGTTTGGTTTAAAGTAGGCTGAAAAAGCTTGTGGGAGGAGGTTATTATCATATTGATACATAAATATACTAGTTTGAACAAATTTAATCTGAGATATTTTCAGAAATTTAAGTTGTAAATACAGTAGGTCAGTGTGGGTGTTGATAGGAGATTTAGTAATAATTCTTATGGCTTTTTTCTGTAGTATGTTTAGTTTTAGTAAGTGAGTGTCATATGTGGATGTCCAAACAAAATTGCAATAGCTTAGATATGGATGTATAAGTGTGAAATATAGATTTCTGAGTATGTGGGTTGGAAGTAGATAGGATATCCTGCGTATTATTCCAGTGTTTTTAGAGATTTTTTTGGCAATTTCGGCATTATGTATATCCCATTTTAAGTGTTGATCAATGTAGACCCCTAGGAATTTAGATGACGAGACTTGAGGAATTAACTTATTATCAATTGTCAGAGCATTGTCAGAAGTTGGAACAGGTTTTTTGTTAGACCTGAAGATGATGTAATTTGTTTTAGATAGGTTAAGCGAGAGTTTGTTGGCTTTAAACCAGTCGTTAGCTAATTCTAGATCATTATTTGCTAATTTAATTAATTGGTCATATGAGGCATGTGAGTAGAAAGCATTGGAGTCGTCTGCAAAGAGAATGTAATGAAGAAGAGATGCCGAATTGGGAAGATCGTTAATATATATTAAAAAAGTAGAGGCCCAAGTATTGAGCCTTGAGGAACCCAAAGACTATGTTTTGAAAACTTGATAGTTTGCCATTACAAGAAACTTGCTGGCGTCGGTTATTTAGGTAGCTTGAAAACCATGCAAGTGCAACTCCTCTGTGAAGTAAGGTGAAATAGCAAATAACTCTTTATTAGTTAATTTTCTAATTGATGTTTGCTGTGATATGTAAACGTTATGTGCAATTCCGCGCAGATAGTAGAGCAATGGTAGGCCTACGTTGTCGTAAGTTGGAACCAAAACTAGTAGGCTTTGATTAAGTCTGACATATTTGCATTTGATGCCTCAGGCTTTCTAAATCCTGCTCGATAACGCTCGATCATGAGCCCCGAACCATTTGTAGAAGTTGCGTTTGTGTCAGCTTTTGAATTTTAATAAACGACTGTTGTATTGTATTGTATCATTATCTCAACGTGATCTACTCCCCGCGGAGCTTGTAGACAGACGGCCGATCATGATGGCATCATGACAGTCTACTGTCTGCTGAAATTACCAATATGATGCTTCTCCCGAATAATTAGTGCGTGGTAAAATGTCGTTTAAAATGGTCTCGCATGTTCCACTCGCTGATAGGAAATCTCGGATACCCTCTACGGTTTCTCCTTTGTATTCTAGCGTTATCACTGACTCATAAAAATAAAGCGAAGGCAAATTGGGAAAGTTTTAACTCAGTTGCATTGCTGGTGATGTTATGGCTTTATGCAGTATTATAGGTTTGAAGTTTATCATTCAAAGGGATAATAATAATATTGTAGTCTATGCTGCACGCTTTCGACGGCGGGCATTGGACGGTGATATTTTACAGCACGCAATTAACGGCGCGCTATTGTCCTGCGCGCTAACGACGGATACCATTTTTATAATACTTGCATCTGCTGACAAAATTTCTTACGATTATGATAGATGAGCACAATTATAATTCAGAATGACTGTATCACGATGGAATTTAGAGAAAACATGAAATTGACTTCTATTGGACTTATCCTGTGTAATCGCACGAAGCTGCTGACGAAAGTAAGACATTTTTCCCGGCTAATTTTCGTTTGTACTCAGCATCTGATGTCGGCTCAGTGTCTAACAATAGTCGACCAGCATTGATAGCTTCCAGTTGCCCTGTTCACGTTTTTTCATCGTCGCAATGACCAGTGAAACTTTTAACCACGTTCGTCACTAATTGCACAAAGATTAGCAGGGAGACGTCCAAGCGTGAATGTAGAAAATGTATCTTTAGCGAAATGTTGCACTTCACAGTTTTGTTTACTTGGCGGAGAATGATGAGTTTGGTGCTCTGTAGTTGGCGAAAATTCTCATCAGTCCAATTGTTATATGAAGAGGATGGAAAAATCTTTCTAGTATCGACAAGTGGGTTATGTGCCACACTTTTCATCGCTGGGGCCAAACACTCCAGTTCTTTTCAATGCAATGGGATTCTTTAGAATTGCTGCCCCGTTCGCAAATGAAACGGCAATTATGCTTGGTATGTCCGAGCCGTATTGCAAGCAGCAGTGCTATTAAACTGATTAAACACCAATTTTCCAGCTGTAGTTGCCGTACTCTACATGTTTACGTATCAGCAACAGTTCCATTTTCTTTAAGCTTCCTTTCGTGTGTACTGCATATCCACTAGGTTCTGTAGGGTTGACATTGCCATTGTGCAACAAGACAGCTTTCATCCTTAACAGTGACGAATCAATAAAAAAAGACCATTTTTGTGGGTCATGCTCACAACTCAAAGCCGAGCATCAGTGTCAACAGAGGTTGTCAACCTGCGCAACTAAATTCTCATATTTTCTTTGCGGGTTCGAAAGACAGCAATTGTGGTACCTGGCGACAGTAAACCCCATTCCTGTGGCCTTTATCCAAGTGTTTTTGTTTTTGTGTTTGACAAACTTAAGTCCTTTAAATTCAGGCCGTGGTTCACCGGACACAAATAATGGTTTTAAATTTGGGTCCTTGAAGTCGTGAACCAAGTAATATGTTTTGTTGTTTATAAACCTAAGTCCCGACCAGGTCATCTAACTCTGACTATGTTATCAGATGAAACTCAAGGGACAAACCGGTTAAAAATCTGGATCATTGCCGTTTCCAAGTCTGATCCATGTATTGTGACATCTTCGTCTGCCTCATCTGGACTGTGTGTCTCTGGTGGCTTCGGTGCTGCAAACGGTCTTCTTGCCTATAACTCGCTTTCTGTTCTCTGAGTAAAGGTGTGAAAAATGAAACACATTATTTCTATAATAAATTTTCGTTTCAACTGCTTGTCATTATTCTAGATTGCTTGCCTACGTTTGGCCTAATTATTTTATCAGTCTATGTAAGCCTTAACCATGTACAACTTCAATATTGAAACATATTTTTTTATTCTTATTTCTGTAAGATAAAGCGTACCAGAACCTACAGCTGCAAGTCTTAATTCTGGGAGCGCTGCTTGGAGTAGCGGTCCTAACTATAATCATCATTCTGGCCATTCCACTCAGTCGCAAATGTCTACAACTGAAAAGAAAAACAGGTACGAAGTTCTTTAAGTCTCGTTACTTAGGAATGAATTTTGTGTCTATTTTGTTTACATATGTTTTAAAGTATCTATCCATGCAAGTAAGTATGTATATTGTATAATCCGTGTTTGTATCTGTAGCGTATTGTATTGCATTGTATTGTATTTGAACACTTGTTATAGCGCCCCTACCAGATTTCCCATTCAGAGGCGCTCCGACTACTGCGCGAACGCTGAATCGGAGGTTTCACGCCGAAGCGCATGAGCAATTACGAGTGAAGGACTTGCCCAGAGTCCCTACGCGGCGATATTGAGGTGGATTCGAACCCGCAACCCTCCAGCTGCCAGGCACCGAACATACCCCAAACCACCGCGTCCCAGTTGTATTGTAATGGTGTATTATTGGTGTATGTTGCAACATATGGTTGCTATAAATTGAAACCGATTATTGATTCTGTGCTCGAAGGCATGACCTTCTTCTCTCGTTTCGACAGCGCCCTTCGGGTTGGTTTTCCAAGCGCGTGGCCTTGCACATGTGTGAGTTGTCTCAAGTTGTCGGCCACTTTGTGCATCCTGTCCAATAAACCTATTGTCTTAAAGACGCACTTTCCCAGCTGTTGATCACCACGTGTTGAGTGCTTCTGAGAGACTCTTAAGCGGCGTTTTATAAATGTTTTGTTACATTACATTACATTGTCGCCACTCTATCCATGTCACTGGCATTCTAATGCTTGCGGCCCTCGATTGATGTCTTGGGCATTATAATGTGACGATTTCCTCGTCTTCGTCTTCCTCGTCGTAGTCATCATTTTCGTCACTGTAACACACCTGTACCCGCCCTGGCACATCTTGTCCCCGCCTTGTCAAGGGTTCGGCTTGTCCCGTTTTCTGGGCTTGTCGCACTTCGGCTTATCCACGCTCCTTGGCTAGTCCCCGCCTTGTCTACGGTTGCCTTGTCCCGCTGTTACGTCATTGATCGACAAAACTATAAAGGGAGGAATGATTCGAGAAGAAGCTGTTGGATAGAGATAGATATGCACACACACGCAGTCGGTAGGTCGTTAGTTCGTCGTCAGTCGTCGGACGCACCGCCGATAGCGCATTGGATAACACACTGGCACAGAGGCGAGAGGTACCGAGTTCGAGACCCGTAGGGCGGACATGCTTTGTAGGCTGCTATTAGTGCCGTGTATTGCAGGCTGTCTGTTCCGTTAGTAGTTAAGATTTATGTCTTCTGTCATTTGTGTTCTTGGGAATTGTTTCAATTGCATAACTGTACACTGTAACCGTTTGCGGTTTGTCAACCGGAATGTTCCAATAAAGAAAATATTATAATATTATTATACATTATTATCACGAGACGTTGAGATAAAGATAATACCAACTTTGACCTGCATGGCGTTGATAGGCCTATAACACAGGTTTTATGCACTGGATCTTAGCAACGAGGTGGTCGCGTCCAATCGGAGGAGAGATATTGTAAAAAAATAAAATGATGTAAATTTGATTAAATTCCAAAACAACAATTGTCTAGCTTCCAGTTTTTTTAATTATCGTATTTCAAAAATGGATGCAATTTTATTTTTACATCGCTTCAGCCGCAGATGTTGGTCACGAATGCGATGGTAATGAACACGAGCTACGTCAGAAAGAAGGAGAGGACAATGTTTACGAAACTGACTGTGGAAATGCCACCGGCGTTGATGACTCAGTATATGATAATCTGGAAGCTCCACACCGACGTCGCCCAGCTGAGCAAGAAGTTTATCAGGCACTTCAAATCAAGAAATAGCTCTGATAGACTTCTGCGACATGGATCGCCATGCAACTATTTTATATATTTGCTTATCAGATTCGTTCTTCCTTCGATACATTCGTTGTCTTTGCATACGATTCTAGCGCTTTTTGATGTTTCCTCTTGCTCCAACGATTGCAGCTACCTATGTGGGCTTTGGCGTCTCTGGCTGTTCGATGGTTTGAATCATACCTCTCCGACAGTTCTCAGATTGTAGTTCTCAGAACTACAGTAACTGTAGGTCACAGTGGGTTGCGATTAAATTTAGCGTTCCCAGAGATCCGTACTTGTCCTTTCCTTTTCACCACGGACATTCCTCCCCTATTTACTAAACATTGGACAACAGGCCACCTTAGCCTAATATTGATAATGTCCAAGTTTTTATGTATTTGTCCACTCTCCTTAGTTCTCTCCATTGACTCGCTCACTCATGACTTACACCTGTGGATATCCACAAACCTAAAATAATTTAATGCAGATACGACCCATCTGATCTGGTTTGGGACGACGCAACAGCTTGCTAAGCTTGATCATCCGTTGCTGACCCCTAGATGTTCCTCTCTTTTATCTTCTCTTCCAGTGTCCGGGACTTGGACTTTACTCCCGACTCTCCTTCACCTTCACTGCATCCATCGAGTCTGAGAGCCGTCAGACGATCTGTATTGCCCTCGGTCTTTACGACCATTGTCCATATGCATTCATTTACTCTCCTATAGACTACTGTAACTCACTCATAGGACTCACTTTTCTGCGTTGCACCTCTCTTCAATTGGGTTTAAATGCTGCAGCGAGGCTCATCACACGTCCTTCTAGGTTCGAACACATCATTTTCTGCATGCCTGAAGTCTTGCACAGGCTCCCTATAACTTTACGTATTCGCCATAAGCCAAAAGATTCTCTTTCTGGTGCCCAAATCCCAGTTGGGCCTTGCCCATAGACATCGCTCTGACTTTATGAGTTAACCACTCTCTGCTACCTCGCTTCACTTGATTTGTTCGCCTCTCGGACCAGAACACTTGCACTTGTAGGCCCTTCTCTTTGGAATGATCTTCCCCTCCTCTGGCAGGCTAAGCTAAATGCCTGTGGTATGTTCCTCGTCTACTCGCTCCCTAAAAGCGTTTCTCTTTTCCCAGGGGCTCATGCACTGAGAGCGACTATAAATAGTCCATTGCGAGATGCGCTTTATAAAATTTCTTGATACAATACGATATATATCTCTACATATCCTTCTCCCCAAGCTCTTTTTCCACCTCCATTGCCAAACTACTCAATGTGGTTAACCTAGTCTCTCAATGGATGTCGTCCAACCTCCTCTGCCTGAACCCTTCCAAAACAGAATTCATCATCCTAGGCCTTCCTGACCAAATCAAGAAAATCCCTGACCCTTCAATACACCTATCCACTAACTCTTCATCTCTTACCTTCACCTCCGCTGCCCCTGTCCGCAATCTTGGCGTAACCTTTGATCCACATCTCTCCTTCTCTAACCACATATCCAACCTCTCGCGCTCCTGCTTCATGCACATTCGTGACCTCCGCCGCATCCGACCCATGCTCGACTTCAAAACTGCCTCCACCATTGCTACCTCCATTGTCCACTCAAAGCTCGACTATTGCAATTCCATCTTTCTCAACCTTGAATCTACCCAACTAAAGCGACTGCAGCTCATCCAAAACTCATTAGCCAGAGCCGTCACCAAAACGCCCAAGCATCATCATATCACTCCCATCCTCAAATCACTCCATTGGTTAAAAATCCCAGAGCGAATTCACTTCAAAGTCCTATCATTAACCTACAACTCTCTACAATACTCCCATCCCAGATATCTTCGAGACCTCTTCACCATCCAGCCAACCCCGCTCTACCAGATCTTCCTCCATTCTCACTCTTTCTCGACCTCCTGTCACTACTCATCTCAAGTTCTCCAACCGAGCAATATCAACACTGCACCACGTCTCTGGAATGACCTACCTCCTGAATTCCGCACTTTTTCGGTTCCTCAACCATCATCTCCAATCACCAACCATCATCCGCATCAGGCTCCTCTATCCATCACCGCCAAGGCTTTCCACTCAAAACTAAAGTCTCTCCTCTTCAAGAACTCTTACCCCGACTCAACTGATCATCTACCTTCAAACTCTCGACCTATACGACACCCACCTTAGCAGCTACTCTGACACCTCTGATCCTCTGGAAACCGGACTCGGACCTCCTCGGACTATTCTTTTGGACAACCCTTCTGACTAGACGCAGCGCTCGTGAATAAGCTGGTGCCCTGCGCTTGGCTTTCGAGTGGCGCTTTAGAAATTTGGAGATTACGATTAGGCCTACGATTACGATATTGAAATTTACATCAGCAATGCGCTTACGTTCCTGCTGGACGAAATAATCGAACTTTTTTGTTTATGGGACGATTTGTATCTATATCATGCTGTAGCGATGTTATACGGGGCATTTAATATGATAAACTTTCAAGCACAAAATAACTTTTCTACACTTTCATTATCCAGAGAGATCCAAGTATTTTATGTTTAGAAAGTATTGCTCTTACGTTTATAATCTTTACAAATCATCAGACTATTTTTGAGTGGTGCGATTAATATTTGATCTAAACCATGTTGCGAATGTATTATGCCTGGCATTTATGATGAACATAAGAATTCAAAATAGCTCTGCTACATTTGACGATGGATAGGTGCCGTTGCTGTGGCTACAGCCTGCCATTACGAGTGTATAATTATTCTCTTACATTACTTTAGTTTTCAATGCGACACCGTCACCACAAAAACACTTCTATAGTCAGATTGCTTCACACATACCGACTAATTTTCTTCTTGTCTGTCTATCTACCTTGGATGATAACTATGTTTGTTTGTTTATCCCAGATTGCTGCTTGGCAGCTGACTAAAAAGAGAATGTACTTACTTACTTTTAACGTTACCGAGTGCCATGCAAAACATTTCGTGCATTGTATCTTGCACTAACAATGAGCTAACGCTTCTGATTGAAGTATCACCCAAACATTTTGTTTATGGGACAATAATATTTAATCTAGGTCAAGTTACAGTGCTATTGTAGAATTTTAAATATTATGTATGACATTGTATGTGTTTATGAATGCCTTCCGAACGCCGTGGCATCACCTCTGAGGAAACCGTTTTCCCTTTGGCTGACGTTGATCGTTGATCCATAAAATCTGAACATGGTATCATCGATTCTATCAACTCGAGATAGTTATCAACTGGTTCAATCAGTCTCTGTGTGCGAGGCACCGATGGATTTGAGTAAATATTTTCTTAAGATTGCTTGCTAACTGGTAAACATTCTTTCAATTGGGATTTATTTTTTAAATCGTTTCGTTTAGAGTAAGGCCTTTCGTGGAGGCGGTTCTCTCCGATTTCATTAGAAGCGTTGATAGGATATGGAAGACCAATTATTTCTTATGAATTTTATGCTCGTACATAAATCACTAAAACTTGCTAATTTGTTGGACTGCTGTGCGAACATAGAGCATGGCATTGTGTTTTGCAATGTGTTGATGTTTCAATTTGTCTATGTTTATTGAAACTAGACGGGCTGCTTAAAATCTCAGATATGTACCATAATTATGTAATAAACTGTTTTCGTGTTCTGTCATCATCATGGACTGCTTCCCAGATGCTTTGTTGTTAATTTAATACTAAAGAACAAATGAACCAGTATGAAGCCCACTATTATTGATGACTTATTTACAGGACTGCATCATTTAAGGCGAATTATTACAAACTGTTTCTCATATCTCGCTACTGAACTTTTCTGTTTTCTTTTATTGGTTGCATCAGTGGGAGAAGTGTATTCAACTTGTCAACTTGTTCAGGTGGTTTGTGCTTCACGGTCTATTACCTGAAACCATTCTTATGATTATAATGTATAGCGCACTTGATAATTTCATTGGGGCCTTATTTTCCTTGTCAGAATTTATCCTATAAGACTGAAATAAACAATGATTACTGTGAATAACTATGAGTCACTATGAATAAATTGAAAATTGAAATTGATAGTAATTGATAGTCTTTCTCTGAGGAAAATGATGTGATCATTGTCAGCGGTCAAAGACTTACTTTTCCACTTTCTGACGTCACACACAAACTTCTCCATTCAAACCAGAACTCGAACGGGTTCGAAGTCTTTTCATTCGTCTGGTTGTTTCGTTTACGTATTCTCTGCTGGAGATATAACGCTTCCTATTTCCGAATAGGCCTCAAAATGTCAGACTAAGAAACTTGTTGCTGCTCACTCGTCATTAAAACCTCAAAGACAGTTTGGTGACAAAGATGACAACGTTATCGTTAAAATTAATATACAGTGCTTACGTAGACTTCTTTAAGCCTTTATAGGGCGTCATCTGACAGGCACATGCGAGAAATATACAATCATGGCTTTTCATAATAACTTCATTCCATATATTTGGGTGTAGGTGTCTGTGTCTGATCTCGCTTGGACTTCATGTTAGCCCCTTGGACACCATGCTGGTCTGCTACCTTTGCGATAATACCAGTACGTGTCGGCTACCGGCAACAGCAGCCTTTGAATGATGCACATCCTATACTTTCCATTGAAATCTAATGACAGAAAAACCTCGAGTAAATATGATTAAACTTGGTCTTAGGTCTCGTAACTTGTTCTTTGTTTGTTTGACGAATTTGTTACAAAATTCAGAGAAAGAATTAAATTATCCAGGCAATCGCTGAAATTATCAAGAAATTAATTACAATATCCGAATTCAAAACATAGTCTTATCGCAAATGGACAAATCTACTTTCTGCGCTGGGCAGTAAATTCGGAACATATCTAAATGAATCGGTATTTGAAACGAGCCTACACTCACAGTTTATAGTTCTATCCTCTTCGTAGTTGCAACTATATACTATAGGGTCGATTACTGACTATGTAGGTTGTGTGTGACTGTAATTGTAAATGTTAGTGCTCGCCTATATAAGAAAACTCTTCAGAGGAGCTCCCGACCTGACCAAACAAGAACATAATCGAATAGAATGGTCAACCGCTTGAGAAAAAGAGCATAGAGCATAGAAAGGAAAAGAGTGAACATGTAGGTTATAAAGAAGCAAAATGAACAGAAAAGAGTTTTTGAAGAATATGGTGGACGAATTTGGCAGTGATAGCCGACGCTTTCAGTTTCCTTCTGTATAGGCTACATAGGTAGTTGTGCGCAGAGAGCACTGAGTTCCTCTTCAGCAGTTCAGTACTTACACAATTTGTATTCTAAAACATATGCATGCCTGTGATAAAACAGTATAAATTGTTGTGAATTATTGTCTACTTTTTTTATTATGGTGCAATGTTGATTTTCAACTATTAGGGCCTACCTCTCCTAAGCCTCTCAATTCGTAGAAATCGTTCGACGATCTGCAACAATTTGGCGCCTATCTCTCTCCGTTCTCAACATCGATCACTCGAGGTCTCTGATACCTGGAATCATCGCTAGGCGGTGCTGCTACCTAGTTACAATGTCTACCGCCAGAGGGAGCTCCAGCCTTAAAATAGATATGGCGCTTAATCACCGAAAGATGGCCGTCTTAAATTAAAGTTCTGAACTGTAAGTTTCTGCTCCTGTAACTAGCTCGACTACCTTACAGTCACATCTTTCAACATGGTTCGATAGTGACATTTCAGTTCACTGACTGGAAGGCGGCCACGCAGTCGACTTGTAAAGCAACAAGACATTTCCTACACTTGCCACAATGCAATGTCCACACCTCCTCAGCTTAAGAAAATTTCGGCGGTGTGATTCATGTAGTCAATCTATATACTACAGACTCACTTTCTTTGCAGTATGCCGGTGTCACAAAATATAGTATCCCCCATACATAAGCATCCCCCTTAGCGAAATGGAGTATTCGGTTTAGTTTGCATTTTAGACGGTTTCTAAGTGAATTCAGTCATACTGTTTGGATTTATTGAACACATAAAATATTTTGAGTTGCGCATCTTTAGTTTGTTCGTCGACGTGAAATTAAATTACATCGTTGTTGGTAATTTTGACTGGATTTTCGTCTTGGTATCGTGATGCCTGTGACGATGGGGGTAGAATGGTTTATTCTTCCCCCGGTTACTCTAAGCCAGTTTATTCCATCCGAGGGATATGCTTTAGGGTATAGAATATCTCGGGACATCGGCTCTATGCATGCGGTCTGAGCGGGTCGAATATATATAAGAAAATATGCATTGACAATGCGCCGTGTGAATTCCAAGAGATCAAGTTTCTCAGTCTCACTGTAAGGACTTTGTATGATGTCTATAGAACATCCAAACATTGTTTGACCAGGAAGGAGAAGACTTCGCCACTTCAACATTGCACCGATGCAGCGCTCGTGAATAAGCTAATGCTATGCGCTTAGCTGCAGAGTAGCGCTTTAGAAATTTGGAGTTTACAATACGACTGATGCTGCCAACGATCTGATGCGTTGCGATATTTTTACTAACACGGTCGATACCGTTCGGGGGGGCCCGATAGCGCATTGGATAACACACTGGCACATAGAGCGAGAGGTACCGAGTTCGAGCTCCTGTAGGGCGGATATGCTTTTAGGCTGCTATTAGCGCCGTGTATTGCAGGTTGTCTGTTCTGCTAGTAGTTAAGATTTCAATTGGACAACATGTAAATGTACAGCGCAGTGCGTTTGTCAGGCGCTTCAATAATAAAAGATTATTATTATATTATTATTATTATTATTATTATTATTATTATTATTATTATTATTATTATTATTATTATTATTATTATTATTATTATTATTATTATTATTATTATTATTATTATTATTATTATTATTACCACCCATTCATCTGTTGCAGGCACTGACAACATGGGGCTGACGTATAGCGCTGGCCTTCTTGTCTTTGTTTGACCAATGCTTGACCCCTGTGGCGCTGCAGAATGACAGTTTGATGCCAGTGTAATAATGCTTTAGTTGTGCCACTGAATATGATGACCTCAGATGAACTACCAACTCTACTGCTGTGAAAGGCATATCTGCCACTGAGAATGCATTCTGCCATTACTGCTCAGGTTTCCGTAAATCACAGAGCGCTTCCGCGTATTCTGTTCTTTGTTACAAACCTTAGGAATTGCTTATTCTTCTTCCTTAAGATCCAAAATCTTTATATCTCCGCTGTGACATTCCCACTAAGTCTGAGAGGGTTGCTATACGCTCTTCCCAAGTTCCCAGTCCTGGTACAACCCATATATTGCTGCTGCATGGAAGCTGCTCAACCGATTTGAAAAGATTATGGAGATGCTTTCATTTGTATTCTTTCCAATCATTTTTAAACGCCAGTGCCCAGCTTTCCGTAGACTTGTGTCAAGTCCCAAGTTTCTTCGCATGATCTCTGAAAACTCCGCTTCTCAGAATTTGTTACGTCAGGCAGTTAATGAAATCTCTGTTTGACGACCCTTTCTCCGATGACTCTGTGCATGCCAGAGTTTACGCAGTTCTTTAAAAGCAATATCTTTCTCATAAAGACCTATCAAACTATCTTTGCTATAAATTTAATCTAAAAATCATGGTTATGGTTGCTGCGAACAGTTAGCGTAGCGCAGTCCACTTTCATCACATAAGCCATAGGCCTATCTCCCTTCCGCTCTGCCTATCGTAAATGCAGTCCACTGACATTGCACTATTTGCTGCTCAAATCACCTAATCAGTTCCATGGACTCGGAAATGTAACTGTTCTGATACAAGAAGATCTTTCTGCCGCTGTTGATACCAGCTGGTTCGCATTGTTCATACAATCTTCTATTAAATCAGTCCACATTAGTCAATTCCCTTCAAAATGCCAACTATATTGAACTGCAGAGTTACGCAAGGTTATCTGCTGGGCCCGCTCCTGTTTGCTGACGATACCCAACAATTCTTTTCAGTTGACAGCTTCTCGTCTAATTTAACTCTCCAACAACTAGAACTTTTGTTTCTGTCTTAGGCGATGTTCTGTCTTAGATGGTCAGCTAGAAATAAGCTTTCCCAAATTCTTTCATTCATTTATTCATTTCAGATATTTATGTAGCGCCTTTTCTAGATTATCTACTAAGGAGCGCTCCCGAGTCCCGACCTAACCTGCATGACTAAACAGAAGTCTTAAGGTTAGAGAAGAACGTTGCCGCAATTTAAAACCTCCTTTTAGGCACAAAATATGGTTGATGACGGCTGTTCAGTGTTCAGTTGGCTGGACTCAGTGGACTGACTGTTTAATCGTTCCGAATGTACACATTTTTGTCAAAACTTTTGACTCCACTGTGTCCTATTCTGACCATATTAAAACTGTTTGCAAAATAGTTAACTTTCCACAGATTAGTTGCATCAGATACAACATGCCTCAAACTTTCTTAGTCTCATTGAAAATTACCCTTGGTTCTTGTAATTCTGACTACTGCCACTCACTACACGTTAGCATTGCTAAAATAGATTTTTACAGCTACAGATTTTTACAGCTACAGATGGTCCAATATTCGCAGACAAGGGCCATTACAAGTATAAAATATATTAAAACAATCCTGGGTTTCTTACGCTGGCTGCCCAGTGCCCACTGAGCAAAGAATTCTGTCTCCAGTCCATCGTGTGGATAATAAATATTCCCACTCCTTGTGTATCCCTTACATTGCACTAGACAGACTGATACTACGAGTCACTCTTGCTGTGCGTCGTACCAACACAGTGTTGAGAGGTCTGGTCTTCTTGATGTCTGGTCTGAGGCTCTGGAATTCACTTCCCAGTTTCGTGCGTTCTCTCAGTTCTCTTGTGTCATTCAGAACTTAATTTAAAACTCGTCAGTTTCATCTTTCTCCCTGTAAGCTGACTTTTGCTTCCCTTATTTGCTGGGTTTCGACCTGGTTTTGGTAATAGATTTTGCTTTTGACTACGAATTCAATTGGAGCAACCATCAAGTGATGTTTTATGCAAAATGGTAGCGGCTCTGTAGAAGTCATGACATTCGTTTAGAAAACCCGAGGCACCCTCTACGCCTGTCTCTACAACGATAAATTTCGTTACGAGAAAAATGCTCAGCAGCTAGCAAGCGATGCTTAAATAATTAGAAAGTCACTAGTGATGGCTCATACACACACACACACATACACACACACACACACACACACACACACGCGCGCGCACACACACACACACACACACGCGCGCGCGCACACACCGCAAACACACGCACAGAGAAAGAGCTCAACAAGTGGATTCCGATTCTGAGTCTACACCATGCCAATAAGGTTTCAGAACAGCACTTTACATCAGTGATGAGGACAACGTCAGAAGACGTGGTCCATCGTTAAAGGCACGCGAGTGCCTCAGTTGTAGGTGACGCAGCGTCCTGTTCTGTGCATTCATAGAAACACGCAACTCGCATTGCTGGATGACTGTCGGCATTTGCACACATTAATGCCAGCGTGATTCAGGGATCCGGAGTGGGACCATCTGATTTCATCGTCAATGCCTCCGACCTCCACCCTATCCATGAGCGGAACAAGATTGTGAAGTTCGCAGACGACACATTATCTTATCGTCGCCCGTTCGATGAGGTACACTATCAGTGAGGAACTTGAGGCAATAAACGATGGGCTACAACTAACAATCTCCGGCTGAACACGAATAAATCCAAAGAGATGTTGGTTTCCCGAAGATTAGAAACATCAATCTTGCCACCTCTGATCCAGGGCATGGAGCGAGTAACCGAGATGAAGATCCTCGGCGTCATCCTTCGAAGCGATCTCCGGGCCACATCGCATGTTGAACGGGTCTTGGGATAGTGCACTGGATCCCTTCAAGCACTTAGGGTACTGAGAGCCCATGGGCTATCTCTAGAGGCGCTGTCAACCGTTGTCAGGGCCACGACAGTAGAGGTCTGCGGGTAGAGCATTTTTGCTACCCGACCCGTACCCGTAACACAGGACTGCTACCCGTACCAGCACCCGACCCGTACTCGAAATTACTACCCAACCCGACCCGAACCCGCGGGTATACCCGTACCCGTACTGTACCCGACACGTAATTACTAGGACTTCCCATAATTCCAGTCCCTACCAGTCCAATGGTCTAACAAAGCATGTGGTAGTAATAATAACAGTTTGACGATCATGGTGATGATCACAGTAATAGTAATAGTAATAATAATAATAATAATAATAAGAAGAAGAATAATAACAATAATAATAATAACTTGTTTCGGGGACCCGCAGGAGACAGCACGCCTCTTTCAGCGTCTTCCAATTTGCACACAACGATTCAGCTTTTCGTTGCACGTTTACACATTTGATCGGTGAAGATGACCTTTAACTCCAGAACGACAAAACAGTTCCGATAGTTTCTTAGAGCCTGAAGGATTAGGCCTACATTTACCTATTGCGATTCAAAAATAATAATAAAAATAACTTTTATTCAGCCAGCCATAACACGGGAGTTTGGAACAAAATACCGCTATTTGAATAGTTTGTATCTCAGAGGGAAAGGGGTGACAGACTTGGTGTTTCAACTATTCCTAGCCTCAACTACTGTAACTGCATAAGCCTATTATAAAGAAAACACTGCTGGTGAACTGCCAGGGTCGGCGTCAGCGACCTCTGACCTCAATTGTCGGGCCTGAAACTCGGATGAGATGAGATGATATGTAAAACACTACGATTGGATTGTGCTAACGGAAACAAGCCATTTTGTAACTTTAAATTGAACATCTATAAATGAATGTTAAGCTCACTAAGGCGCACGGACATCGGTCAAAACAAGAATATGGTACTTAGACTGGATACCGCCATTACAAAAAGTCTTTGAAGGTGCAAAACTCACAATTACATGTAACGCCAAAACTTCAGTTTGGTACGGACAAAACCGGGTATAACCGTACCCGTATTGCTCCTACCCGTACCCGACCCGTAAAATGTCTACCCGACTACCCGACCCGTACCCGACCTGCGGGTACGGGTCGGGTAACGAGGCCCGCGGGCACGGGTATACCCGCAGACCCCTACATGACAGTCTCTCGTCTCCTTTACGCGTCGCCCGCCTGGTGGGGATTTACATCTGCAGAAGATCGCTCGAAACTTGAACGCTTCCAGAAGAAAATGCAACGATTACAGTTCCTCTCATCTGACATATAGCCACTAGCGATGATGGCGGAAGCCGCTGACGTGCGTCTGTTGAGAGCGGTGTCAGTAAATGACGTGCATGTCTTGCGGAGACTCTTTCCACCCACTGCTCAGCGTCATTACAACATGCCTCCCAGGTCTCACCCCTTCCAACTTCCCGCAAAAGACGACAGAAATTTCATACCAAGAATTCTTTATAAAATACGGTAGCATATAGCCCACATACTCTAATTTAGGCTTTTCAACAAACGGTAAAATCAGCAACTATACCACATATATTATTTGATCTGTCTTCCTTTCCATTATGTAACTCACTGCGGTTTGTCAGTTTGTTCTATTAAAATAATTAAACGAAGATATATATATATATATATATACACGTATGATAGTCATTATTTTGTGATAGCACAATAGCTGGTTACGTGTCGATATTCCGAAGGATCGATAGTCCGAAAGCAGTAGCAGCTTGATGGATTAAAATAATTCTAGCTTGAGTAGCAGTTGGATAAACTAAAAGAATTCTTGCTTAAAATAGAAGTTGGATTGATGAAAATAATCCATGCTTCATATATGGAAGTTGGAATGATGAAAAGATATCGCAGTGTAAATAGAAGTTGAATTCATGAAACGATTCATGTCGGACTACAGAACCTTCGAACTATCGAACCTTCGGAATATCCACACGACGCCCAATAGTTTCGTCTAGATTAAAATATTAATTGTCCCAGAAACATAATTTGTTGATGATTCTGCAGGTAGAAACGTTAGCATATTGCGAATACGAGTCCAAAACATGAAATTGTTGCAAGACACTCAATAACGTAAGTGGAGTAGATTTACTGTAGGTCTTAATGTTTCTCATAAATGGTTGGTATAATAGTAAAATAATAACTATGGTTTAGATTAAATATGAATCGTCCCATAAACAAAATATTCGATACATAATAATAAAATTTTGATAATTCTTCAATCCGAAAGTTAGCACATTGCACATAAAAACCTTAATACATGAAATGGTAGCAGGGCACTCAGTAACGAAAGTGAAATAGAGCAAATGTAGATTTTAAAATTGCTCATAAAAGTCAGGTACAACAGATTTATAACATGATTAAATATAAATATAAATCATCCCATAACCAAAATAGTTCCATGCATTTAACAATAGTTTGGCAATTCTTCAATTGGAAAGTTAACACATTGAAAACAAATGCCTTAATACATGAAATGATTACAGGGCTCAAGGCAATAATTATGACTCGAGTAGAGCAAGTTTAGATTTTTAAAATTCCTTATAAATGCTCTTTATATTTGATCTAAAATAAATTATGGTTCATTTTAAATATAAATCATCTCATAATCAAAATAGTTCAATATATAATAATAGTTTGATCATTCTTCAATCGACAAGTAAGCACATTTTAAATAAAGGCCTTAATACATAAAATGATTACAGGGCTCTCGGTAACATGATTCGAGTAGAGCTAGTTTATACTTTTAAAATTCCTCATAAATGCCCGTTATATTTGATTTATAACATGGTTTATTTTAAATATAAATTGTCCCATAAACAAAATAGTTAAATACAATAATTATAACATTAGTTTGATAGTTGTTCAATAGGAAAGTTAGCACCTTGTAAATAAAGGCCTTAACACATGAAATGGTTACAGATTTTTTAAATTCCTCATAAATGCAGTCCATATTTTAAGTAAGTTAGTAAGTAAGTATATTCTTTATTAAACCAATTGCATATACGCACTCTGGTGTACATACGTCTTAATAGCAAACAACTGTCAATATAAGTACAACATTTTAACAATAAACTAACCAGTAATGATGTTATCAGGTAACCAAAGGAATAAAGAAATTTAAAAAATCATGATGCAAAATTAATGCATGCAATAAATTTACACTTAGTTATATTGGTATCTAAAACGGTTAAACGGAACTGAAAAAGTAGCGGCTCCTCATAGACTGCTACACTGCCTTAAACGCTCCGTTGTATATAATTTTTCATCCGCTATCCCACAGACGCTAGGCCTAAATATATATATAATTATATATAGAAATATATATTATATATATATATATAATTATATATATATAATTATATATATAGCCTATAATATATAATGTGCACCTGTCCCAGAGATATTGGTAACGTGTTTTGTACACGTATTAACTATAGGCCTACAGTAAACTACTCTTGTATTGATAGCGTCCACCAATTCGATTTTTCAGATAATGTTTCATTCGTTGAATATTTCGAATTACAAATTTAATATTGTAAACTAACATTGAAAGCAGAGAATTACCTGGGACAAAATCACCAAAACTACTGAGACAAAATCTAAAACTACTGGGACATTTTCCCCAGTTGTTATACAACTAAAATATGCACTGCATAAACTTTCGGTATAATAGATTTATAACATGCTTTGTTTTAAATATAAATCGTCCATTACCAAAATAGTTCGATACATATAACAATAGTTTGACAATTTTAAAATTCTTCATAAATGTCCGGTATAACAGATTTATAATATGTTTTTCAAATGTAAATCGTCCAGTAAACAAAATATTTCGTTACATATAATAATATGTTGATAATTCGGCAAGCATTTAGTATCGTGGTGCATGTATTTTCTCCCGTAATTTTAGGCGTCGTGAGAGTCGGTTAGGGTCAGGTTACGCGTCGTGAGGGTCGTTTAGGGTCAGGGTTAGGGTTTGTGTCGTCTTTAGAAATCATCTTACCTTCCGCGGAGCATGCAAAAAATTTCGCCCGTCACCCGTAACCTCACGCACCACGATACTAAATGTTTGCCGATAATTCTTCAATCGGAAACGATAGCACATTGTAAATAAAAGCCGTAATACATGAAAATTTAATGGTTACAGAGCAGTCGGTAGCATGATAGTAGTAGAGCTAATTAGACTTTAAAATTGCTCTTATATGTCCGGTATAACAGATTTATAACATGCTTTTTCTAAGTTTAAATTGTCCCATAAATAAAATAGTTCGCTACATACAAGAATAGTTTGAAAACTCTTCAATCGGAAAGTTAGCACATTGTAAACAAAAGCCTTAATACCGTACATGAAATGGTTACATTGCATTCGGTAACAGGACTGGAGTAGAGCTAGCTTAGATTTTAAAATCTTATACTATAAGGCTTGAAGCTTGTCCTTCCGTTTGTTTGTATGTTTGTTTATTTGTGTTACCGGCTAAAAGCTCCGAAAGGGAACGCTTTAGCGAATCGAAAAAAATTACAAAACATTTAAGCGGTCATTTGTAGGTAAACGCGACTATTCTCAGATCGTAATTTACTTTAAACGCTGCTATATGGACATTTTAAATTTCGAACCGTTGCAAAACGTCGCCATTTTTTTTTCTGGTAACGTCCTACAACACACGACCTTCTTAACAGAGCATTCGCAAGGCAGTTCAGGATTTCTTCGACAAGCGAAAAACGTCATTAAATTGCATATATAGCCTCGCGTGAGCGGAGTGACGTAAGACAAAATTTGTCTGACTTCACGCGATTCTAAATATGCAAATGAGGCGCATTCGTCATAAAAATCGGACGTCGCTCCGAAAAATTACGATCGTTATAATAATGGAACACTAAAAGCTCGACAATAAGAGACAGAGTTCAGCGGTAATAGAAGAACGGCCCAGCTTCGTTAACTATTATATTTAGCCCTGGGAACAAATAATAAGCCTATATATATATATGTAAGGTAGAGATAAACCGTGCGGTACTATTTTCAACTCATAATTTACTTTAAATTCCGATATACGGACATTTTTAATTTCGACGTGGTCATTTATTCAAACGCCTTAAAATCTAGGTTAAGCCCGTTTACTCGCACCCAATGACGATGCCCGTTAATTTCTAATAAGAAAGGGGCCAAATCCATAAAGTACGTAACGCTCCAGGGGGTTTAAGAAAGTGTGACAGTTTGTGAGGGGGGGGGGTCAGGTCATGTGACGTCACACATTTATTTTTTAAATTTTATTTATAATTTATTTTTAATTTTTTTAGTAGAATTTCATAGCTTTAAAAAATAATTTTCAAAAATTTTCTAAAACATTTTAATTAGTTTTATGTCAAAATAGCATGAAATGCATATCTCCTGAATGTGTTTTCACGATTCCTCTCGCTAGGAGCGCTAGTAATAATGCTGTTGCGAAGCCTTGTTTATGTATTAGCCTTGCTTTCGGAAGTACTATTATTTCTATGTTGTCCGCTGCATAATTATGTTCGAAAGTGTGACGTACTTTAGGGGGTTCGAGTTTTGTGACAGTTTGTGACAGGTGGGAGAGGGGGTAAAATGGTCAAAAATAGCGTGACGTACTCTATGGACGGCCCCAAAATTTCCACGTGAGATTTTCTAGGTCATCTCAACTAAAAATTCGCCAATGCAAGACTTTGGCGATGCAAAATTTGTTAACAAACGTTCTGATCCCAACTATTTTCAGTTCAAAATGTAATTTCAGTTCAGATAATGGACACTTTTAGTTTATTTTCAAACCCATCAAGCGGCAATGATGCATTGCGCTAGAACTACGCGGAATAACGTTCGAAAGGTGGCGGGTAAGCGGACATTAAATTCAAATACAAAGTCGCAAACCAAAAACACATTAAATTCAAATGTCAAACGGGGCAGCAGCCGAGTCACAGATAATTAAATTAAAATACACGGGGGGAAACTATAACCTCTAAATATCGTTTCCATTCAAATTTGTGGACATTTTAAAAATTTGAAGCCTTTCAGCATATATAGTAAGTAGGTAAGTAGGCCTAGCCTTTATTTGCAGCCGTTAAAACTTACGCATGAGGAAATCCCGGGCAAAGCCGGATACAAAATGCTAGTTAATCATAAATGTCGATTATAACAGATTTATAACATGATTTATTTTAAATATATATAATCCCACAACCAAAATAGTTCCATACATACATGTATAACAATAGTTTGACAATTCTTCAATCGGAAAGTTAGCACATTGTAAATAAATCTTTAATTACATGAAATGGTTACAGGGCATTCGGTAACATGACTGGAGTAGAGCTAGTTTAGATTTTAAAATTCCTTATAAATGTTCGGTATAACAGATTTATAACACGATTTAGATTAAATATAAATCATCCCATAAACAAAATGCTTCGATAATTCATCAGGAATAGAAACGTAGGCCTAAGGGTATTCGTATTGCAAATGTTAATACATAAAAATGGTTGGATCTCTCTCTCTCTCTCTCTCTCTCTCTCTCTCTCTCTCTCTCTCTCTCTCTCTCTCTCTCTCTCTCTCTCTCTCTCTCTCTCTCGATAATAGGGAGAGCTGGTTTTGGTGTTTAGGTTCCTCACAAATGGTGGGTAAAACAGCACGATAGTATGATATAGATGTAAATCATTCCATGAAAAAGTAGTTAGATGATTCGTTAAAGAGCAACGTTACCGCATTGCTGATGCAAGTTTCAATAGAGGAAATAGTTGCATGGCAATCGATATCGCCAAAATTTATCAGTGTTATTTGTCGAATTCCAGTTCATCATAAATGGCCGACATAGTTGGTAGACGTCGTTGTGAAGCATCAGGATGATCGTAGCCTGATTCATCGACGTCGGTGCCATCTCCCAAGCAAGCCTCGTAAATATTGCTTTCTCCTCTCTGTCCGTTGTCGTGTTCTACAAGCCCATGATAAATGGGTGGTACATCTGGAAGACATCGTTGTGGAGTACCCAGTTTGTCATATCCTGATTCATCAACCTCGGTGTAATTTTCCAAGCCGTCCTCGTAAGTGTTGCGCTCTCTTCCTGTCTGTCGGAGCTCATATTCGTTACCATGGTTTATATGACCAACATCTGTTGCTGAAAAGTTGTAAAATAAAACCCGAATCTAAATAATACTCAGTCATTTTTTGAGTACAATAAAAGACAAGAAGGCAGATATAACAAATCAACAAACTAATTAAATCTATCAGAAAATCAATCAAACTGTCAATCGAGCGATCGATGTACCAAACAGCCAACCAAACAGTCAACCACCTAACCAAAGAACAAACTAACAAACAAACCAATCAGTTACCCATCCTCCAACCACCAACCAACCCAAAGAACTGACCAGCATTAATCAGGCATATGCCGAAATCTGTAGAAGCAGACCTGGGGTTAAGTCATTATAGTTATAATTGTCGCTAGGATAAAAATAAGACACAACTTATAAGCCACCTGGACAAATGCATAGCCAGCCAGTAGTTGTCCATCGGTAATGGGCTTTTATTCATTCTTCAAACTCATTTAATTCGGCGCAGTTTTTCATGTTTGAACCTCGGAATAATTCAAGTTGGCTTAGAAATGAAACTGCGATTTATTCCTTGTGCATTACGAGAAGTAAGCTATATAATTTGAATTAAAATGCAATAGACAGCGACTTAATAGTCGAAGGCAAACTAAAATTTCTATAGCGTTGTTGTCATAATGCTCAGCATGTCAGTCGGTGGTCGCAACCCATCGATTGAACATAAGGGGCAATGAAAAGGATAGACGCTCATGCATATCACAAAGTTAGTTCTTAGGATCGATTTTAAATAGAATTTGATTATAGGGATTCCCAAGCGACGTGTTAACAGGCCATCCACCTATAAGTAAACCAATCTACTCGGAGTTATTTTGATATGATAATGCGGAACCCTAAAACCAGAAATGCAAAAGTTTTTTTGTTTTTGCTTGGCGCTTTCTTATTCTACCTTTTATTTAATTTTTCATTACTCTTGAATAGATAGGCCAATTTATGGTTCAATTTCGTTGTGTGAGTAGATTAATGGAGAAGATGCACCAAATGGACGATAACTTGAGACACTCAAACAGGGTAACGAGCTTGGCAAAATGAAACCGACGGGGTCTGTCGAAGAGTCGCAAAGGCGGAACGAGAGAACTAATGAACAATAATCATGAGATTTACGTGCCAGATGTCAATATTTGCTGAATCAATCATCCGTTTAAACTTTTAACAACCATCAGTTGTAATAACTAAGATCAAAAAACCGTATACATATGAATATAATTATGTACACGTGCATGTATTGTAATTGCATATCTACTACGGCTCCCTTTACTTTTCATTTTCAGAATTTGTAGCTCTTAACAACTTAAATAGTTTCATTTAAGTAAAATATCATTTTATGTAATATTCGTAGCAGATCAATCTGCCTTAAGAGGTGGCTCATAGGAACCAAAGTTTACTAAGTCGTAATATAAGAGACAAAACTAGAATGGTAAGAACTTTCATAAGCTTCTCCATTTTTGAATGTTTAATTCAGAAACGTAGGCCTATTAGTGTTTCTTAGTAAATGGCAAACTGTATTTATAGATAGTTCAACAGTTTCTGTCATTCAGTGGTAGCGGTTTGCATGGCAGAAGTCGACAAGGCGCTGCTCAAACAACAGCAGAAGCAGAGGAAGAAAGAGGAGACGATGCAGAGAAGGTGACAGCAATCCCATCTTTAGAAAAACGCACTGTCAGATAAAGTCGTGCAGCACAGACATTAAAGAAAATCAGTCTTGATCTGAAATCATGATAAACGTCGCAGCACGATTAGTCGAGTACTGCTACTCCGTCACAAACACGAGAAGGAAAGTGTTATAACACCAGAGCAGCTGTGGCAGCTATGCTTGATCGAAATGGCCTGAGTGACTGGACCGCTATGATGATTCTGAATGAAGCATTTAGTGCTCTGGACAAAGACCCTTGAGCGCCTGCATTTAGTAGGTTAACTATTCAGCGTCAAAGAAACCGAAAGCAGCAGCTGCTGGCATTGAAGGGCATAAACGATCGTACAGTCCACTTGGACAGCAAATTGATGTTTGATTTAACAAGCAATTTGAGAACGTGAATAGTCTGCTCATTCTGGTTTCGACGATGGGGTTGAAAAAACTGTTGCCAATTCCACTGATACCCGCAGGGACTGGCGAGATTGTCGCCGAAGCTGTACACAGTGTAATACGAGAATGGGATCTGGAAAGGCTTGGTTCGGGTTTTGACACAACGGGCTCTAACACTGGCCGAACTACTCCAACAAATGCTTGTATTTCTGGGGAAAACGCCAAATCTTGGGACAAACTTCCGAGCTCCTAGCCAGGCACCTATCATGGTAGGCCTACCTTTACCAGGTTTTGATCATTTTCTTCCTCTTTGATCCGGAGGTGGACTTGGCCACAAAAAAGCATCAGCAGAGAAAGAAGGAGCAAACGACCCATTGAAACGCATAGAGATGGACTTTGTGAACGGCCACGGTACAACAGAAGACTTCTGTTGATTTCGTTACAAAGTGGATCACAAATAGTATAATTATGTATAACGCTGTGCATGCCGGTTTGATTCCTAACTGAGTACTATGATACATGTAACATAATGTAACTTTAACTTTAGAGCAGCCGAGGCAATTGTCCGCACATTAGCAGCCGTTGCTAATTTAAGTGACCGTTTCCAACAACGACAACTTCTAGGCG
Organism: Aporrectodea caliginosa; assembly: GCA_020284085.1. Taxonomy (NCBI): domain Eukaryota; kingdom Metazoa; phylum Annelida; class Clitellata; order Crassiclitellata; family Lumbricidae; genus Aporrectodea; species Aporrectodea caliginosa. The sequence goes on along the minus strand of JACEVL010000019.1, from coordinate 322,433 downwards.
AGCACACATTCTACTTTGTCAGATATTGACGGGAAATCACCAAGATCGAGGTGTCACCATCATTTAAGACACAGCAAACTGCCTTAAGAGAGAAAAGCAAAAGTGCAATTTGGAGGGTAGTTGAAAGCGATCCCACGTCGAAGCTGATCTGCTCTTTCGTGCCAGAGTTACCATTACACTCATAGTCGGAAAACGTTTCTGATGTCAGGAGATTAACGCGACTTAGAAACCTATGAACGTGTAATCAATACTGCATAGTTTGATTTTAAAATCTGTTTTGTATTGGTTTGAGACAGTAGTTTTCATTGCAGTTTGATTTCACACACGACTTAGTAAAACTGATAGGAAACAATCCATTGGAAGTGCCAGGACTCCCAAGGTTCCAGAGCGTGGTAATCCTCGTGGTTGTCATGATTGAACATCGGCTTTGAACTGCATATAAAACGCATAATATGTCCACTGTCCAAGCTCGACAGTTGATGTATGCCCTGCACATCATGCCGACACAATTTTACATGATGTTGTGCGAATGACCACTGTGTCCCGCTTGTTATACGCTATACCGGCATGGTGGGATTTTGTGGGCAGCAGGAGCGCGATAGACTACAGTCGCCTGGTCCGACCGCGCTACCTACCAGAGGATAACCCATAATTAGAACAGCTGTGTAGAACGACAGATGGGAACCTCTTTGCTGCTGCCTTGGCAGACCCGGGTTATGTTCTGAACCAGCTCCTCTCGCCTGTAAAGAGGGAGGAGCTGTGACATGTGACACTCCCCTATTCCCTGCGTCCCAGACCGCATGACCGAATTGTCCCACGGGCTGACAATGTTAATGAGAAAAACGTCTTTAACAAGAATGTTTTAATATGTTTAATTTCATGTAAACCAAGTGCGGTTATGCAGTTGGATAAATAAAGAACTTACTTACTTACTTACTTTAGTTTTTACGTCTATCATTAATTTTACGTTAGATGGTTAAACGTTAGCGGTTTTGAACCACCTGTAAATATTACTATTTTTGCTCAAAATTTGCACATGGTATTTTTTAATACAAAGAAGCACCTTGAACGGGCGAAACTTTAGCATTTGTTTTGGGCTACATTTAATTTTCGCCATACAAATAAGTGTCTCACTAATACATTGTTATATGCTATTATTGAAGGATGAGAATAACGAGATAATATAAAATGCAATTATATTCTTAAAGTTTAAAACAAAAGTAACATACGACCTGGTCGAAAACAAAACGCCAGGCTTTCACCAAACAAGTCGACTTTCACGTTGAAGTGACCCTTTGCAACAACTTCTAGACGAACGTGGCATCTCGGTTGGTCAGGTATCGACGCGAAACCGATAGCACAACGTAGCTTGCAAACTCTCAAAATAACTTCGTCTTAACTAAACATCTGGAGATTTGGCAAACCTTACTTAACCCTTTGAAGGTGAGGTGAAGTATTGGAACGTTTCAGGTGAGGTGGGGTATGACATACCCCAATACATATTTTACTTGGAAGTCGCAATATCAACTACATAACTTTAATTGTGAGCTAAACTATAGTTTTGTAACCAATTATCAGCTAAACTGATGATTATCGGGAACAAATAACTGGTTTCAGTCATTATTGAAATGGCCAGCGCGGTCGCGCTCAAAATCAAAGCGGCCCTCTGCAATGGCACCTTAGTGGCCATTGAAACATGCAACGTTTGCGTACACGTGAAATATAATACCCGTAATAATTGAACAATTTTGCATCGATGCAAAACTACATATCTTATATTTTATATATGCAATATCTTATATTATCGCCAATTTTTTTCTGCACTAAGCCGTTAGTTTTTCAACTTCATTAAAATCAACATTTATACGAAAAAGTATTATTTCACTTGAAAAAAAAAACCGAAAATAAATAAAATATGCCTTCAAAAAATCTGAACTTGTCCTAAAGTGTCCGTATTTCACAGTCACTAAGGTAGACAAAAATAATCCAAGCTGGGTCCCCTTTTTCCGTAAAAAACGCTGCGTAGAATAGCTTTGGGGTGTGTCATACCCAACCTCACCTCCAAAGGGTTAACTACACAACGTCAACAGACCTAAACTCATACAGCCAATCTCTCGGACCTTCCTTTACAAACAGTTTACACGGTAGTTCAATGAAAAGTAAGCTAAACTTTGTATTTCATATAAGTACTTCTATATGAAACAGTATTTAATATTTTTGTGAAGAAACTCGCAGTAGCATGTTTTGATTATTTAATTAAATAAGATGTTCAAAATGTCCTCCTTCTGCTTGCACGCAAGCCTGTAGGCGCTGGCGCAACTGGGCAACAGCATCGTCGATTATCCTCTGATCCAGACCGTCCCACACTTCCAACAAGCGTTGCTTCGAATCGTTTACATCAGTGGTCACCAACCTTTTTTCGGTGAGGAGCCGCATTGCCAAGTTTAGCCACTTTTGGGAGCCGCAATGGTTTTTGGAGCACAGCAAATCCTTGCGGTTAGCACATTAGCCGCTAGCGTTAATCATAATATGTAGCCTAATATCATTATATTATTATAGGCTATAAGGAAATAAAGAATTCAGCGTTAATAAAAAATATATATATATATAAGAAAATAAAGATCGAGTAAAGAAAACAATAGGAGAAGAAGGAAGAGGTAAATGGAAGTAGAAGTTAAAGAAAAAGTAGGAGAAACAGTAGGCCCTATACGAAAAGAGAAAGGAGAAAGAAGAAATAAAAGAGACTAAGAGTTGAAGAGTAGAGAAAACATTTTCTGGAAAGCTCTGGAGAGCCGCCACAGAACTTTTTGAGAGCCGCATGCGGCTCGCGAGCCGCGGGTTGGTGACCACTGGTTTACATCATGGATTGCAATCTGGTAGACTCGCTCTTGCATAACGCTCCACACTTTATAGTCGACAGGATTTAGATCTGGACTGTTCGGAGGCCATAATGCTGGAGAAATGAAGTCATGTGTTAATCTTCTTTACTAAAAGGCATTTTTTCGGAAATTGCTACTTTTTGTATATGTTTTCTATCGTATTCTCGTCTGCTTTTTTAGTAGGAAATATAAACCGGAAGTCATTCATTAAAATAAAAAGTAAGTATATGCATATTTTTATTTTGAAAATATAATTAAAATAAATATAGATCAAGTGTTAATACTTGTTTATAAAGTTTGGCTTACTTTTTATTGAACCACCGTGTATATAGGACAGACCACACTTCCACACGTTCTAGCAAACTGGTCATGGAGAACTCTGCTGACCTTACACAGAACACATCCTAATCTAGTTCTCTCTTAGTACATTCACAAACGCACACAGCATACTTACTTATATAAAGAGACTTAGAGAACTACGTACCTGTATTTCTTCCCTGTTGACATGTGCGTCTAAGTAGAATGGCCAGAATGATGATTATAGCTAGGACCGCTACTCCAAGCAGAATTAAAACGGTGGGGCTTTGGTGCGCTTTATCTGCCAAAACTAGGAATAAAATATATTCAATTATTATAACGTACGTAGTTAGGGCAAACCTGTGGAATTAAAGATCACATTAACTAAGATAAGTAAGTAAGTAAGTAAGTATATTCTTTATTAAACCAATTGCATATCCGCACTTTGGTGTACATACATTTATACAGAGTATAACATTCTTATTATAAACGATCTGCGTGAGAGATTGTCCGCTTGTGGAATAAAACGGTCATGTAATCTCGGGCGCTGGGTGTAGGGGAGTGGCTTTTTTGGAAGGAGTAGCCCATGGAGTACATGCCCCGGGTTTCCTAAGACCGCAGAGAAGAGGCGTGAGTCAGCAGTGTTGCAAAGATGATCAAATGATGGACTGTCCTCTGGCAGGAACAGCAGACGAATCAGACGCCGCATCGCCGACTGAAGGCGGTTCTTTTCTTGTTGCCCTGCAAACCCCCACCAAGCCGGAGCAGCATAGAGCATTCGGGCCACCGTTGTAGCACGAACCACGTCGTATAGCATAGGGCCTGAAAGACCGTGCGCCACGAGGATGCGCAAGGCATACAGCGATTGTCTGGCCTGACAACATATACGGGTGATGTGTGACTCGAAACTCAAAGCTTCGTTCATTGTAACGCCCAAGATGACCATGCTGGAGACCCTTGTCAGTCCTGGAGTAGTAATCGGAACCGCGTCACGCCCAGCACGCCCCCGTGGCCGACGAATCACCATCTCAGAGGTCTTTTTTGAGTTCAGTTTTAACCCTCAGGCTACCAAGGGGGGGTGGTTGCCACTCCCTAGGTTTGTTTCATCTCAAACTTTTTCCGTATGGAATCAAATTTTGACCTTTTAGGTAGCTGTAGGGGGTTCATTTACACACGTTTTGAGGTAAAATGTGAGATGATATCTCACACCGTTCAAAAGTTATACCCAATATACCCGAGGTACCAGAGGGGGTGGATACCACCACTCCCTAGATTTTCGACTATATCTTATCCGTCATATAATATTAAGAGACACAAATTATACCATTCTATATAGAGGGAATGTGGGGCTACATTTCTATGGTCACTGAGTTGACTTGAGACAACCGGAAGTGCTCAAAATAAATTAAAATGTATGAAAATAGGTTACACTTTCACACATTTTTCATGTTTTTTCGATTAAAACGTATTCATAATTTATTTTTTAAGAAAAATAAATTATGCCGTTGCATAGAGGACACGTAGGGCTATGTTTTCATACTGATTAATTTGTTTTTTGATGACCGGAAGTGTTCAAAATAAATAATAATACGCGTTATATGCGTGAAAAATGGCTGAATGGAAGCACTCCCCCCTTAGTTTTTTGTCTGCAGCGTATTCGTTTGTCTTCCTGGAAAAGAAACAAAGATATCATTCTTTAGAGGGAATGTAGGGCTTCATTTGCATACCTACATCTTTGTCTTTTGAATACCGGAAGTGATCAAAATAAATAATAATACGCGTAATCTGTGTGAAAATGGCTGAATACGGCATTACAACGTAAACCGATATATATGTATGGATAAAATTGGATATATATGTATGGATGTACATTTATACTATATAAACATGTGTAGGGATGATTGTGTGTATCTTTTATACATAGATCAGTTTCAAAACACACATAATCTTATATTTGTTTATCCAAAAAGTAAAAAATGTACGCAATAATATAAAATATCACTAATTAATGGGTTCCATTGTTAAAAGTGATGTAATTTCGAGATGCATTCACATAATGTACAACTAAATATACCATTCTGTGCAGAAATGAATGCTGAATCCATTGCTATATTACAAGTTATGATATGTGAAACCAAACGCGAAATCCAGAAGGAGGGGGTGGTAACCACCCCTCTCTTGGTAGTCCGTGTTACAAAAAAGCTTGGTAGCCCTAGGGTTAAGTTACAGGTTGCAGCCCAATCTGTGACGTGGTCTAGTTGTGCTGCCATCGTTGCACTATGTGAGGCTGGTATCAGGAGATAAGTGTCATCAGCATATTTGATTAATCTGTTTGAAGGGTGGATCGTCTTGAGTTTTGAAATAGCTGTTATAAAGTTAGCTGGTCCCAAACCCGATCCCTGAACTATGCTGGCGCAGATACTAATAATTGCGGAAAGTAAGCCATTGAATTTGGTTGCATGTTTACGATTGTCTAAAAAGGCAATTATCCAGTTATAAATACAGTCAGGGATGGGCAAACTGGCGAGTTGCTCTGCAAGATATGAATGACTGACTGTATCGAAAGCTTTGGAGAAATCAAGTGCGATCAGATGAACATAGTGGTTTTCGTTGAGAAGTTCCAATAGTTTGTGGGTTAAGGCAATTATGGCTGCCGTGGTAGAACCAGTGGGACGGAATGCATATTGATCCAAGAAGTCCTGGTTTTGGAGTGGTTCTGTCAAGAAAGGATAGAAAAAACGGCGCACAATAAATTTCTCAAGGAGACGGCATAAAATGGGGGTGACTGATATAGGGCGAAAATCTGCAACATCAGACGGGTGAGGAACCTTAGGTACTGGCGTAATGGTGCTTATTTTCCACTGTGGTGGTACATATGACGAAAGAATAGAAACATTGAAGAGATGGGTTATTGGTTCTGCCAGCATGGGAGCGGCCGCCTCGAGAAACCAGGCGGTCATTCCATCAGGGCCGGTTGCTGTTCCCCCCACAGTTTCAAGCAATTTAAATGTGGTTAGTACATCCAAGATCACTTTGGTACTGTCCACAACTGTTGATTTGAGATGAAGAGCTGAGTAATGTTCGTCTGTTGAAATGCGCCCATAGTGTTGATTTAAGTTGGTAGCCGTGACGCTGCAGTCCGTGGACACGGCCTGACTCCGGCCTGTACCCCTAATCCTTTTGACCTCGTTCCACATTTCTCGCGACCCTCGCTTTACTCTCTCGAATGTGGTGGTATTGCTCCTCGTAATTAGTTGGTTGATCCTTGTTGAGAGAGCGGAGGCAGCTTCAACTCGATTCTTCCTCGGCAGCTTATTTCGTCTGCGTATCAGATGTTTAACAATCGGAGTCATGAAATGTGGGTCTTTTTCTTTTATAGTTATGCTTTTCGTCGGAAAATAGAGGTCAATGATTGCGTCTATGTATGTGTAGAAGGCCTCGAACGCTTCTGCCGGAGATGAACACTCGGTAACAAATGTCCAGCTCTGTTCTGAGAGATGAGACAGAAGAGAAGCATACTGATTTGGAGTACGAGGACGAAAAAGCGAAACCCGTCTTCCATCTGTGCGCGGGCTCATGTTATTTGTTGCATCAGATGAAGGGATAGCCAGGATGGCAGAGTGTTTGGTCTTTATTGTCGACTTGACGGCCGTGCATGATTTGAATAGATGGTCAGATGAGTAGATGCGGTCCAACGAATGGCCTTCATGTGAAGGGCCCTCGAACTGTGCTAAAAGTCCCATCTCAAGAATTGTAGATGAAGGTAGCTGGTTAAAGTCTCCAGCGAGGATGGTGGTCGAGTCCTCTGGTAGGGCATTGATCTCTTCCAGCGTAGAATCAATACTTGAGATGAAAAGGTCTACGCAATAGTTAGGTTTCGGTGGGTGGTAAATAGCACCGATGTAGTACAATCGCTCGCATACGCTGACTCTGAGCCATAGGATTTCCATTTCACGAGCAAAGATGGTCGTCTTCGGTTGGAAAACTGCGGATTGTAGATGGCTCTTGCAATAAATGGCTACACCGCCGCCCCTGCGATCCTCCCGATCCCGGCGGTATAGGCTGTATCCTTCGATTCCCATGGAGGCGTCTGTATGATTTTGTTTGAACCAGCTCTCAACCACGATTGCCAAGTCCGGGTTGTACGATCTCAAGTCTGCACCAAAGTGTTCTATTGCATGTGGCTTTGCTAGGCTTGTTGGGTTGATGAGATATAGAGATAGTTGTGCTGAGTCTGTAGTCGGTTGAGAACTGCCCTCCGGTTCTGGGTCCGGCTTGTTGTTTACCACAGGGTACACCAGAACACGTGGAGTCCGCGCAGGCCGCCGAAACGGGAAATCCCTCCTTTGCTTGTCTTCACACACGGGCATCTGCTGTAGATTCGTTGTACAGTCCCCAACCACCATGCGCAGGTTAGAGCGGGCTGTACAGGCAAGACGCGATCGGTGGTGCAATCCAGAACGTGACCCTCTGTAGCGTAAGAGTCCCCAGGTCGATATCCTCTCTAGTAGGTCATGGTTGGCCGCTCTCGGGAAACCCCTCAAGGCGTACAGTTCACCTCGCGTGTATCGAATCGCTGCCGGGAATCTCCTTGACGTCATAGGTCACACTTTCTGGTGAGTCCTCAAACTTAGGTTTGCAGCCTTGATTTTATCCAAAAAGAAAAATCCAAAAACCGCATTCCGTTTTCCGCACTGCCGTATACATAATTATTCCCGCAAGAAAGTAATAAACTGTTTGAGTTCCAAAAGAACGGAAACGATATAAACTTTGAAAAACCGCAGATCGCTATGTCTGGCAGCCACTGAAATCGGCTCCGTAAGTCATGAAGACGAAGGCCAAAGTTCAAAGATCACGACAGAAATAGCACTCTGACGTCGAGACTTAAAACTGTACTAGTTGTTAATGCGCAACAAGAAAGAGTTCTCTTTCGTCAAGAAGGCTGGGGATTCCCCAGAGACGCAACCAACCCAACGCCTTTGCGCGGCAAAAACGCTTCAATTTGTTAACAAAATCCGTGAAAAAGCGACTAATAAGACTTACTTTTTCTCAATTTTAGTACTTTTCTATTTCCCTAATATACTATCCAAGATACTTTTCCAAAGATACGACCTTGTCGCAAAATTTGTGATGCTGAACTCCGAAATCCTTGAAAGCTTAGCGGCAGGAAAAATGAATAGAATAATCTTTTTGTCGCAAAATATCCTGCAGAAATAAGTGGGTGATGTTCTAAAGGTCAAGGGCAAGGGTTAACGTCGTGGTATGACATCATGGACGGCCGTTCAGGGCAATTTAAAGCATATAATTATTGTCATCAACGGTCTTTGATGTCATAAGACGACGTTAAACCCTGGAATAGGAAAACGCTCCAACGGCCTCTTCTGAAGCCGGTCGAGAGTTTAACGATATGGATGAGCAGCGTAGCCCTACTCTTTTCACAAGGCTTGAAATGGGAACTACCAGAGTTCGGGCAGTGGCGGAGTTACCGTTCCAGCGTCTTACGCCGTGACCTTATAACTCCTGCTCCGGTGGCTAGACAATCGCCAATACGGCTCTCCATCCCCCAAGGTCTCACGTATTAATCCGGAGACCCACGTCGACGGATCTATGAGACCAAAAATATGACAACGAGCGGCAAATGCACATGTACTGCAATAACAGTTACTGCTATGGTCCATCGAATGCAAGGAAATACAACCGAGGGATTTGGCGACGTTTTCTATAGAATTCAGGCCTCAGAGACGTCCAGTGCTCTGAGATGAAGGTCCCAGCGGTACAAGATTTCATGTTGGCGTCTTTCAGAGACTCGCATCCAATCATCCACAGACATTATATTCTACCAGGATTCTTCATGACCAACAGGTGCTGAGGTCCGGGACTGGTACTTCAAGAAGAGAGATAGTGACATTTTTGAAGGATTAAAATGCCTGGGCAGTCAAAATGGCAGATGACACATACGATTACATTATGTGCGAAGGCAATCACTGCATGGTAAACCTTTGTCAGATCAAATTAAAGTTATTAGGTCAGACATTCTACGCTTCGACTTCATGCACTGTGGTAAACGTGTTTTATACTAGTTAATGGATTCTTGCCTTCTTATTTGAACTTCATTCAGCATAGAACATAGCTAAAACAATGCTTTAGTTTCACTGAGCATATACTGAGGTCTAATGACCACAGAGACAATATTAATCGTGGGTGATACAAATTTTCATTGTTCGTTTGCAAACAGCGGCTATGGTAGTTTTGCCAAGCTTACCGAAGCCTTCAACTTTCATTTTACTAGTGGTACTATCGTAATCGTAATCAAGCATTTATATAGCGCCACTCAAAACAGAGGCGCTCCCGACCCGAGCCAGTCTCTTCACTGGTAAAGGGAGGTTTTCAGGCGCTTGCGGAACTGGTCAAAAGAAATAGAAAAAGGTCAGTCCTGAGGGACTGAGGTAACTGGTTCCAGATATTGGGTCCAACAATAGCGAAACTCCTAGACTGGGCCGTAGAAGTACGCACCCGCGGGACAACCAAGTAACCACGGGCCGAGGACCGAAGGGAGGAACAACTGTGCAGAGAAGATACTGGGGAGCAGACCCAGCAAGACAGCTTCGCATGAGGGAACAGACCTTGAATTGGATGCGCTGGCGGATGGGGAGCCAGTGAAGGGAGTCACGGATAAAATAGGAGATATGGTCAAACTTTGCAATGCCCCCTATGAGGCGGGCGGCAGCGTTTAGAATGGACTGAAGTTTATACTAATGGGACGCGGTGATGTAGCGATATGTTCTGTGCCTTGTAACCGGATGTCTCAGGTTCGAATCTACCTCAAGCCACTGCGTAGAGACCCTGGACAAGTTGCTCACCTATAATTGTCTGTGAGGAAGGCAATGGGAAACCACCTCACTTATCTCATACCGGGTGGCATAAAAGCCAAAGCACTATTAATGTGGCCCTTGGTCATTCCTCTTGTTTTGTGCCAAATGTTTGTCTCCATGCCTCTGCATAATTTAGTGGCAGAAGTGAACGTGATTTAAAGTGTTAACAATCACAGGGACCGTAAACCATAAAGACTCAGCCTAAGGTCGCTCTGAAATAGAAGTGGTAGGTAAGTTAACGTGAAAAGTAGGCCACGACAGCATTATTGTGTACGATTGAATATGGCAAATTTGGCAGAATATTACGAGGTATTTCGTGATCTGTGCGTGAGATCGGATTAGCTGAGTCGTTTAAAAAGTGCCATGTGAGTTGCAGCAACGGTGATCACCCACATGCCATTAAATGCGTGTTTAATAACATTATGCGCTGCGTAGGTCTGAGGCCAGTTCTGCTAGAATAGGGCCTACAACAAAATCCTTTAAAGCCTTTTGGGAATGTACATCTTAATCTTAATGAATGATCTTACACAGAAGTAAAAGTTTTGGGTATGGTATCAAAGGGTGCATCCCATCTTTAATCATGCGATGTATTTCGTATAAAAGCTTCATCCGCTTCTTGTTGCATTACTCACTGCCATGTTTAAAGGCATGGTGATCCAATGTTTGTCCCAGAAGAGTTTGGCAATGGCATTGAAATCCCGTTGGGCAAAAAATTTGATGATTTGAGCTCCGTTAATAAATACCGAGCAATCACTTATTTTTTTCGAAAATATTAAACGAATGCATTTTTTTAAAGATAATGTGCAGACTGTACTATATCCGGGATACCGCCAGTTACAGTAAGTCTTTGTAGGTGCAAGACTCAGTGTCACATCTAAACCCAAAACTTCACCTCGGTAGGGGTTAAACTGACAACTTTATTTCCAGAAACACAATGCATATAGCAATTAACAACAATTATAACTTGACTAATAAATATCGGTGCATTGGCTAGGGAACAAAGGAGACCCAAAAGGGGCACAAGCCCCGATTAATTAGGGTCACCCTTTTTAACAACAATCAAATATGGCTGGTTAGTCAGTTGAAAGAAAGAGAGGCTCAACTCAATAATGTTCTTAGCTAAATAATAACATTGCAATTTACGAAGAAGATCAATATGTAAACAATTCACTGAAACAGTGTTAAATAAAGTATGGTTAATCCTTCAAGTAATTACTCCACAGCTTCTTAAACCGGTATACCCTTACCCGTAATGCTTCTACCCGTAAAATGTCTACCTACCGCTCGGGTACGAGTAAACCCGCGGGTTCGGGAATACCCGCAGAATCCTAGCGACCAACCATTGAGGCCTGATGCTTTATGAAAACGGCGCTATAACGAGAGAACAACATTTTTTGAAATGATCTTAATAGGAGTCTTACAAAATGCGCAAACATAAGATGTTGAGATATAATTATTACCTACCCTGCAAATCAATGGACTTCGATTGTTGGTAATATTGTCCTCTGATGATATTAGACGCATTGCATGTGTACTTGCCACCGTGATTAATGTTGATGGTTGGTCCGTTGGTTACTTTACCATTGCTTTCATCAATCCACGTATAAGTCGCCGGAGGATTGGCAGCGACATTACATTGGAGCAAACCAGAAATTAGAATCTGACCGTTGTTATGGCCAGTTATTGTCATGTTTTCTTCTGTTGGCCAAACTAACGATTTGGATTGTATATAAATCAATTTAAATTATAAGACAGTCTATTCAACCGGAATAAAAATACTTAATGCAAGAGTCACTTATTAAAGTGCATTCAGTAAATGTAGGCTACTGCCCAAATATAAATAGCTGTTTTAGCTGTGTCGAACTAGGCTAGGGATAATATCACATCAAGAAATAATGAATGTCATAAACACCAGCCATGTTTTGTAGAAAAAGTAATAGGCTAATTGCATTAAAAATCCCGACAATTTAAGTTCACAACACAAATAAGTCCTATCTACCTACGAGTGGCGTTAATCGCTAAGCTATGTAGATCTAATTATCTTTTCTAAGTCTCCAGCGTCAGTTTCTCATCCATGAACAGCAAATGTAAGTCAGTCGAAACTGGTTGCAGTTCTAGACATTTCTTGAACTCACTTCTATTTCGTGGATAACGATAAGCAATCGTTCCACTTAAGCGATTTGCTTAGCAGATTCGATCGCCTCAAACGGTGTTCAATCACCGGCGACCCTACTCTTTCGTTCTAGCAAAATCCGCTAAACGACCGTGTGACTTGGTTCCGCGACACTTCGTCTACCGACACTTCGTCTACGACACTTCGTCTACGACACTTCGTCTACGACACTAGTCTTCGTCTACAGACGCTTCGTCTAACGACATTTCGTCTACCAGTGTATCTGTATCCATTACGGCTAATCAACAGAGGCCGCTTTCTTATAGTTTCGCTAAGACGTGCTATATATTCTCAGGAATCCAGCTTCTAATTACTGACAAGATTATTTTCATCAATCCAGCTTCTATTGAATGGAAACTTCATCCATGCATCCAGGTTGATTTCCAGCTTCTATTTACGAGAAAAATTATTTCGATCAATCCAGCTTCTATTTCAGCACAGGAATGTTTTTATCAATCCCACTTCCATTTCGGAAAACAGTTTTTTTCATCAATCCAGCTTCCATTTTAATTCAATTCAATTCAATTCAATTCGTTTATTGATCCCAAAACCAAGATAAAGAACAAAACAATAATGTTTTACATCAGTTAAACACAAGGCATAATCATTATTAATATACAAATATCACTGCATAGATAAGGGAGCAATGGGCTTACCCGAAGGGAATAATCCCGCTGAATGGGGGCCTAATTACAAACTATATTAAGAAATCTTAGTAGTGGTAAGTAATTAGAAGTGGCAGTAGCTCGGAAATCCAGAAATAACTGCGTCAAGGTAGCTTCCCTCGGCCTTAAAGTAAAAGAAAAACACTAAAACCAAAAAGAACTAAACAATTGCAATGTTATTTAACATTTTTTATTGTGTGTGCACGGATTTCAGTTTTAAATGAGGCTAGACTCATGGCTGCACGAATACATTCTGGTATGCTATTCCATATGAGGGGACCCTGGTATTTTATAGAAAATTTTCTGGTATTCGTTCTGGCAAATATGCTTATGTGGGCTCTTTTATTTCTAAAGACCTTGTCGAGTAAGTTTGGTTTAAAGTAAGCTGAAAAAGCTTGTAGGAGAAGGTTATTATCATATTGATACATAAATATACTAGTTTGAACAAATTTAATCTGAGATATTTTCAGAAATTTAAGTTGTAAATACAGTAAGTCAGTGTGGGTGTTGATAGGAGATTTAGTAATAATTCTTATGGCTTTTTCTGTAGTATGTTTAGTTTTAGTAAGTGAGTGTCATATGTAGATGTCCAAACAAAATTGCAATAGCTTAGATATGGATGTATATGTGTGAAATATAGATTTCTGAGTATGTGGGTTGGAAGTAGATAGGATATCGTGCGTATTATTCCAGTGTTTTTAGAGATTTTTTTGGCAATTTCGGCACAGAGAACCTTATTGAAACTTGTATGGTACTCTTTTATTTTAGTGTCAATATTTCTCCTAAATGTAACTCTCGTCGGGTCAAACAGAACAAAAAAGTTCATCCAAATCGGACTTTTCGTTCATTTTTCGTGATATAATGAAGAAATTGACAACGGATCCAAGTTGGAAAACCCAAGGCTGAAGGCCTACTGTCCTGGTAATTCAAGGGGTCTATGCTATATACAAAATAAATGGCTGCGATATCAATTTTTGTATTTACATTTTTGTAGTGCAATTTTTTGTAGTAGACCACGATTTCTGTACAATTTTTGTCCAGGCCTGTTTATTATATGAACGGGTCAATCAGTTCGATTCAAATCAATATATTTAAATCAATCACTTAAATTCAGTCAATCAATTTAAATCGGTCATTCAAATCAAATCAATCAATTTAAATTAGTCATACAAATTCAAATCAATTAATTTAAATCAATCATTCAGATTCAGTCGTCAAGTCAAAGCAATTTGAATCGGATCAAGCAAGACGCTGTTAATTTCCTCAAGATATTTGATTGCTGTATCCACGACCAACGTAAGCCTTGGTCATCATCAATTCCTGACGCCAGCCATTCGGCGGCGATGGGTACGAATAAATATTCTCCATTGTCCTCGGTCATTTGTCAAGTCCACTGCTCCTCTCAGTGTCAGTCCAAGTGATGTTATGTCCTCATTTATCTAAGACTTACTGTCCATCCAGCGTAGTCTTGGTCTGCCTTTGTTTCTATTTCCTTTAAACAAAGTCAAACGTAAACTTAGGTAACCATTGATAAATTGCGGCCGCTGTCAACCTCTCACTCCCATGGGCGCCAGACTGGGGTGAACGATCTCTCGAATCCACGACACCAACAATCTCACGACTGGACAGCCTCTCCTTACGGGTTGGATGGATCAAAAAGTGTTTTCCTGGTTCGAACCCCGCTGAGTGCAAGCTGTGTGGGAAATTTATTGCTCGGTCGATGGGTCATTTGTCACGAAGGATTGTGTGGTCTTTGGATGGCCACTGACGCGTCTGGGCTCTCTCCGAAATATCCGCAAATTCCAGGACTAAGGACAAGACCTAAGGAATTAGTTTAAGGACTAGACGAAAGGACAAAACGAAAGAATCCACGTTTAAGGGGTCAGGGGCGCCGTTAGGCGTACGCACTTACGCAAATGCGTACAGCGCTGAAAGGCTAAGAAGTGAAAAATTGCAAATGAAAAAGTGAAATCTCTATTGTTGGTATTGGCGCCCAAATACCTAGCCACGCCGCTCAATATAATGTCAAGAATGATTTCACCCACCATATAGGTCTGTACTTGGCTGAGTAACTGTAATATGTAACTGTTCTTATGCATATTTTTGGTAATGATTTAAAAAAAATTAAACCCGATTTGAAGAATTAAAAAAACTAAAAAATTAATATTCTTAATATTCGTTGGCCAGTTTTAATATTCGTCAATATTAGTCAATTTCTAAAAATCTTAATATTCGTAATATTCGCATACTCGTTCTATGCCTCACTCCCTTCCAGGTGCACTAAATCACAAAATATGACTTATAAAATAATTAGAAAATATGATTTAGAAAATAATTAGAAAATATGACTTAGAAAATAATTAGAAAATATGACTTAGAAAATAATTAGAAAATATGACTTAGAAAATAATTAGAAAATATGACTTAGAAAATAATTAGAAAATATGACTTAGAAAATAATTAGAAAATATGACTTAGAAAATAATTAGAAAATATGACTTAGAAAATAATTAGAAAATATGACTTAGAAAATAATTAGAAAATATGACTTAGAAAATAATTAGAAAATATGACTTAGAAAATAATTAGAAAATATGACTTAGAAAATAATTAGAAAATATGACTTAGAAAATAATTAGAAAATATGACTTAGAAAATAATTAGAAAATATGACTTAGAAAAATAATTAGAAAATTTGACTTAGAAAATAATTAGAAAATATGACTTAGAAAATAATTAGAAAATATGATTTAGAAAATAATTAGAAAATGTGACTTAGAAAATATGACTTAGAAAATAATTAGAAAATTTGACTTAGAAAATAATTAGAAAATATGACTTAGAAAATATGACTAAGAAAATAATTAGAAAATACGACTTAGAAAATAATTAGCAAATATGACTTAGAAAATAATTAGAAAATATGACTTAGAAAATAATTAGAAAATACTACTTAGAAAATAATTAGAAAATATGACTTAGAAAATAATTAGAAAATATGACTTAGAAAATATGACTTAGAAAATAATTAGAAAATATGACTTAGAAAATAATTAGAAAATATGACTTAGAAAATAATTAGAAAATATGACTTAGAAAATAATTAGAAAATATGACTTAGAAAATAATTAGAAAATATGACTTAGAAAATATGACTTAGAAAATATGACTTAGAAAATAATTAGAAAATATGACTTAGAAAATAATTAGAAAATATGACTTAGAAAATAATTAGAAAATTTGACTTAGAAAATAATTAGAAAATATGACTTAGAAAATAATTAGAAAATATGATTTAGAAAATAATTAGAAAATGTGACTTAGAAAATATGACTTAGAAAATAATTAGAAAATTTGACTTAGAAAATAATTAGAAAATATGACTTAGAAAATATGACTAAGAAAATAATTAGAAAATACGACTTAGAAAATAATTAGCAAATATGACTTAGAAAATAATTAGAAAATATGACTTAGAAAATAATTAGAAAATACTACTTAGAAAATAATTAGAAAATATGACTTAGAAAATAATTAGAAAATATGACTTAGAAAATATGACTTAGAAAATAATTAGAAAATATGACTTAGAAAATAATTAGAAAATATGACTTAGAAAATAATTAGAAAATATGACTTAGAAAATAATTAGAAAATATGACTTAGAAAATAATTAGAAAATATGACTTAGAAAATAATTTAGAAAATATGACTTAGAAAATAATTAGAAAATATGACTTAGAAAATAATTAGAAAATATGACTTAGAAAATAATTAGAAAATATGACTTAGAAAATAATTAGAAAATATGACTTAGAAAATAATTAGAAAATTTGACTTAGAAAATAATTAGAAAATATGACTTAGAAAATAATTAGAAAATATGATTTAGAAAATAATTAGAAAATGTGACTTAGAAAATATGACTTAGAAAATAATTAGAAAATTTGACTTAGAAAATAATTAGAAAATATGACTTAGAAAATATGACTAAGAAAATAATTAGAAAATACGACTTAGAAAATAATTAGCAAATATGACTTAGAAAATAATTAGAAAATACTACTTAGAAAATAATTAGAAAATACTACTTAGAAAATAATTAGAAAATATGACTTAGAAAATAATTAGAAAATATAACTTAGAAAATATGACTTAGAAAATAATTAGAAAATATGACTTAGAAAATAATTAGAAAATATGACTTAGAAAATAATTAGAAAATATGACTTAGAAAATAATTAGAAAATATGACTTAGAAAATATGACTTAGAAAATATGACTTAGAAAATAATTAGAAAATATGACTTAGAAAATAATTAGAAAATATGACTTAGAAAATAATTAGAAAATTTGACTTAGAAAATAATTAGAAAATATGACTTAGAAAATAATTTGAAAATATGACTTAGAAAATAATTAGAAAATAGGCCTATGACTTAGAAAATAATTAGAAAATATGACTTAGAAAATAATTAGAAAATATGATTTAGAAAATATGATTTAGAAAATAATTAGAAAATATGACTTAGAAAATAGTTAGAAAATATGACTTAGAAAATAATTAGAAAATATGACTTAGAAAATAATTAGAAAATAAGTCTATCGACTTAGAAAATAAGTCTATCGACTTAGAAAATAAGTCTATCGACTTAGAAAATAAGTCTATCGACTTAGAAAATAATCTATCGACTTAGAAAATAATCTATCGATTTCGAAAATAATCTATCGACTTGAAAAATAATCTATTGATATTATATGGTATAATGACATTATTTACTATTATAAAATATGATACTATCATATAATAATGAGTATAATCTACTGTTGAAATGATATGTGTACAAATATTATATTTTTACACCTAAATGGCTTCTCTCGAGTGCTATCTGTCATATTTCAAGATATCAAATTTTAAAATGTTGTGTTCCTTGAACATTTAGTAAAACTACATCGTTAGGCCGTATACCTCATGGCTTCACGATTCGGTAGTTGAATCCTTCTCGTTTGGATTGTGTACCATTTATAAACTATTTATGCTAATTATGTCTGGTCAGCAATATGTTTACCTTAAGGCTATAGTGCTCTTAGAAATTGAACGTATTTTCTAGTTTTTATATTAAATTCAATAAGTGTCTGGTTTGCTAGTATTGTCTGCAGTCAAACGCGACTCAAACTACATCTTAGCAACGAGTGACATCTGGTTCCAACAAGCATTGAAATGATGAAGCAATTTTGTTCCGATGACTGCTTAAAATTACAGTGTGGAAATTCAAAAAAGTTTTAAGTGAGGAGGGGCACATCCCCCTCCCCAAACCCCTCCCCTGCTCGGCGCTGCAGGCCACAGCGATCGTCCTTCGGACGCCCGTTCATCGTATCCCTCCACTGACCTTCGTCCCCCGGGCCCCGGCCTACGTGTCGTCTCCGGGTTATTGTGCGTACACAGTTAAAATCCTGGCGGCGCCGCTGTAAGGGGCTATAGTGCAAAGGACAAAACCTAAGGACTAAATATACGAAACATAAGGACTGAATCTAAACACATAACCAAAGGACAAAATCAAAAGACAGAATATATGTATGAAATCCATAATAAGTACTAGTTCTACAGACTACATTTAAGAATTATTTCTACCCATAATTTCACAATCATCAGTTCAAATCAAATCAACTAGATCACAAGCTATTTACAGGCGATGGGTACGAATAAATGATCTCCGCTGTCTTCGGTCATTTGTCAAGTCCACTGCTCCCCTCAGTATTAGTCCAAGTCTTGTTAAGTCCTATTTATAATGTCTATCCGTCACAGTCTTGATCTGCCTTTGTTTCTCTTTCCTTCGACTCTTGAATCCAGTGCATTGTATGGAATTCTGCCAACTGGCATTTTCTCCACATGTCCAAAGTCCAAACCATCGAAGTCTTCGCTGAACGACCTTTTGCTTTTTAGTTTTACCCTAAACAATACTATACAATACAATTAGAAATTTATAGCGCACTTTAACAAGTCTTGCACAACTAACGCCATCCAAATTTAACCTGTGTTAATAGTCGAACCTACTTAAACAGGACGCTGGTCCTTCTGTATCTGCCTGGATATGTGCCATCCTTTGAGCAGTTTTATTCAAGGGTAGACTAGGCCCTTTTACTTCAATTGTACCCTGAGCACGTGTTCTTCCATTACGTACCCCCAATAAAACAGTACAAATTCCTGCAATTTGCGCAATTTTCTCCTGCCAAATAATTTCTGCTGCTAGGATTCTTTTCTCATCTTGCTTTCGCATTGTGCATTCAGACCGTACAGGAAAATCGGTTGGTTCATCGTCTCGTATATTCTTCTCTTGGCGTGGAACACGGTGGCCGTTTGGTTAGAGCGCCGGCCTTGTAACTCGAAGAGTACGAGTTCGAGCCTCCCCTGTGATACGGTTACTACATGTGTAGAAACCTTGAGCATGTTGTACGAACCAGTACTGTCTGCAATACAAGACGAAACTCCGCCACCGTTCGCTTTCTGACAGTGCCAGTCCCACGCCTGGATGAAGGAGGAGGGCGACGCTAATGATCTTTGTTATCACACAGTGTCGTTAAACTGAAACTACTGCTACCAATACAAGACGATCACTCTAACTAATCGGTTAACCTATACCAGCATCCTAGCCACGAGAAATTGTCTAACTCCCGAGAGAGCATATGTGGCTTACCATACTCTGTTTATAGAAAGTTATTTCGTTTTAATAAATGGGAATCTCTTAAAGGCTTCATCTGTGGCCTTGAAAGATTAGACCTGCATCACATTATTAAGAAACGTCGCATGATGTTCTTTTGGCGACTAGTTCACTAGACATCTCATTTTCTCCAGGATATTTTATGGTGCTACGTTGGTGAGCATTTTCTTTGTGATGCCGAACTCGCCGGCATCTTGAACGGTAAATCTAGTGGCATAAATGACTTTTATGAGCATTTTCGCAGTCTGTGCGTTTGACTTTACGCTTGTTCTGACTTCTTTCTGCCTTCTGGCGTAATAAAGCACTTATAGGCGTAAATTTCGGGGTA